>JAVQJF010015284.1:0-87078 GCA_036023855.1 Gadopsis marmoratus | reverse complement strand
GTGTCCTGTCTTTGCTACCCTCGTGTCTCCTTGATTGTGTAGTGGTTTCACCTGTTCCCAGTGTTCACCTGTGTCTGTTTCCCTCGTTAGTCCTGTGTATTTAAGTGTGTTCAGTTCTCCGTGTCTTTGTGGCGTCATAGACAATGTCTGCGTGGGTCTTGTGAGTGAAGTCCGTGTTTGTGTGTTCGACGTGTGTGACGTGTGTGCATTCATCCGTAGTCCAGCGTTCGGCTTACCCCTTTTTGTTAGTTCGCCTTTTGTTTTCGTTTCAATAAAAGACATGATGCTTTCCGGCTGTGTGCGCTTGGGTCCCACTTCTCCATCCACACCCGGGCATGACAAGTTTCATCACCTGCAACATTTTGCATGTATTCTCATTTGTATCTAGGTTGGGGTTTTTTTGCCTCTTTATATACTGTATTTGTATATGGAGACCAAAATCTACATCCTTTTAAAGAACATACATGTCACTTGTTTGTGTTTTTTTTTCCTGCTCAGTATGCTCGGACTGCTTGAGTGAAAAGGGTGGAGAACTTATAAATGCTCCAATAATAATAATAGTATTCTGTGCATGTGGTCACATCAGTCTGTGTGGAAATTAAACACTCCACAGTTTAGCTTGAAGCTGAATCTCACCCAATTAAATATTCTCGTCTCTGTCGGACATAATACGCAGCGGGCCATTCCAATCAATATTTGTCACTGTTAATTCTCTCTCTCGAGGCTACATATGAGACAAGCAACGCTGAAATGTGTGCTGTAGCAACAGGTGACATCTAAAGTTACAGCACTTCAATTTGCTAAACCAGATCTGTAGCTTTTGTGACAACACTGGTTCTTGACTCTGACAGTGAGGAGTTCAGGTTTTGCATGTTGATTGGATTAAATGAATATAGTGACTGATTGAATCAATATCACCTCATACTAGAACCTAATAGAGGCTAACAGTTTGCTTTCCCAAATAAAAAATAACAACAACAAGTTTCTTTGCAGAGAGACTTGTTGTGTCCAGCGTCATTATCAGTGCTTTTTCCTATTTCCCTCTCTGAGGGTCTGATAAAGCTGTGCCACTGGGGGACAGTTCTCATTTTGTTTGGATTCAGGATGGTTGAGCCTCAGAATGCCAGCAGGGATTAGGTACTCCCTGTTTATGTGCTTTCCAATCCAGAATAATGAGTCTGTGGAGATGCAATCAAAGCAAGCAAATCTGAGAGCCACTGAAAGGACATCGGAATCCACTTCACAGGCGTCAATCGACTCTTGTTGCATTTAGGCAACAGAAACAGAATGGCGTGTAGCCTTCTGTACACCGTGATCAATCACTCAGCGAAGCAACCCTTTGTCTATGCACAAATACATCGCACAAAAGCCATCAGCCGTGTGGTTTTTCTCAATCAATAAGAAGTTGTGTTCAGAAGGGCTCGGAGCAAATAAATGGCTTCGGTTTTTAACAACTCATGTCCTTCTCTGATGGCAGCTGTCCATCATCTGAGACAGAGATGGGAATCAGTCAGTGACGGAGGTGTTAGAATAGTTTTTAATCATGCAGGGACACTTGATTATATAAACAAACAAAAAAACAGGCAGCATTTGTATCACTTAAAAGCACCAAAAATGACAATTGCAACAACCTGCAATCAATAATTTCTATTTTAAACATCATTTCATCTTAGTACTTACTAATGCAAATAAGAGCTGTAGGTGCTTAGAATCAATGTTTATTATCTTAAACAAATGTGCACCTGTTCCATTATTAGAATGTGACTGTGACCAAATAAATCAGGAGTGGAGGGATGACAGCGTTCCTGTGTTTGTCATATTTTTGCTGAAGTTGGAACTAATTAGAATTTTGGGATTCCTCCTGACAGTTAAGAGTCTTCTACCTGGTGGCAGCAAGATCTGCGTGTGTTGACTTTACCCTCCATGCAAGAGGATTACAAATATTTCCTGTATTCTTTAAACTTCTGAGTACTGTCAAAGCATAACTGTGTGATAATTAGACGATTTTGTTGAAAATCAAGACTCTCGGCAGACAGCAGAGAGGATGGCATTTCTAAACCATGACCCCTTTTTGTGGCGAGACAAAAGAAAGCAATGCATCAAAATAGTTTTGATTTAAAGAACAAGGGCGAAATGTCAGCAGCAATTAGCTGACACCGTGGTTGGCGAGGAGAGCGGTAACCTGCTGGTCAATGGCCTTTAGTCTGTGCTCGGCTTTTGATCTTGTTGTCTTTTCTCAGTAGATCAGCAACAAAAACACAGAGAGAGGAAGAAGATGAATAAGAACATTAGGAAAAAGGAAAAAAAAAACACTTAGTAGTAATAGTGTTACCTAAGCCTACAAAGCACACTCGTGAGAAAAAATTGAAATGTGGTGCTGATTTTCCTAACTGAAGTTCATCACGCTGCAGGTTTCATAGTCAAAGTCTCTTTATTGCAAAAGCTCAGCATGTGCCTGATGGGGGAAAGATACTTTTTTCCTCATTTTTACAAAAAATACTTGTTGTGCACCAAACATTTTATCATGATATGTTTCTAAGGCAGTGCAGAGTGCTCGGAGTCCTGCATAATAGAGTCTGCACCAGGCAGTATGGTGGAAGTGACACATTTTAACTACAGTGAATCGAGCAAATCAGCAAATTTTGTCTTAAAGTCTGTCTTAAAACATAACCAGGTGCGCAAATGTTCATTGAAACATATTTCTGCTCACTCTAATCATTCCTCCTGTTCATTCTTCCGAATGTGTCTGCATTGTAAGTGATGGGGGACAAAATCTGTAAGTATTGCTCTAAAAGACATTTTTTAACCTGTTCTCTTTTCATACATACCTCCTTCCTTCCAAGGAGAGCTTCAGCACAGTATCTCATTACTGTATGTGTAAAAAAAAAATGTACAATGAAAGTAAAATGGTTAATAAATCTAACAATAATTATCTTAAAATGTGTTGACAAGTCAGGGTCATTTTTCTGTCCTTGTTGAAAATGAGCCTCTATGTGTCACTGTGAAATTAATTTTGACGGTACAGTGTAATGGCTGTAGTAAAAGAGGTTTGTTGGTGTGAAAACTGCTTTCATTTGACTTTCCTCAGTTTTTATTCTGTCAGTCCTGGGGTGTAGCTTAATTCCTTGAGATGTACAGGAGTGACGGACAGCAGGAAAAGACAAGTCTCAACTAAAACAGAAAGAGCAGAGTCTCAAACTTGTACTGGAAGATGCAGCAGCAATAAGATCATCTCACTCTTTTTACTACAGCCCACATTTATGATATTTTTATGACATTTTGATGAGCTGGGTTTGTTCAGCGGTTCTATGACACGGTGTTATGCATTTAGTGGAAGGGAATAAACATCCAGGATACTTATGTTTGTTCTCAAAGAAGACATTAGAGCAGTCTTCCAGCAACATAACTCCCAAGGTTCCCTTTGTGCCTCTTGTGCCCCAACCTTCTCCCTGAACTACCATCTCCTAACTGGTCCAATCAAAGAGCACAGTTCTGCAGATGGTTTAACTAATGTGAAGGTACAGGTACACTCTGTTCTGTGCCAGAGTGATATATGTATTTTATATACTGTATATGCTTTTAATGTCTGTGCTTCTGCTTTGCATGTTTCATTTAGTGTCTAATGATAACCACAATCTTGTCTTATTTAGTCCATATTTCTATTAACATTAATATCCCACATTTCATTGACTATTCTGTTTTAAGTGTGACTTTGTAACATCTGTCCAGGGACTATAGATGGAAACTCTGGCACATTTACGGCAATGTTTATTAATGTCCAATAAATAAATAAAGACAATAAATACTGACTAACAGAACAAAGTCAAGATTTTCAGCATGGCTATTGTTCACACAGCATGTGTAACAGTTTGTAGCTAACCATTTCTGGCTTGTGCAGCACTTGTGGTATATTATTGAGATTATGCCGTACCATCTCCAGTGGATGCTGTTTAGGTCGGAGCAGGATTGTGAAGACACGCAGCCATGTTGACTCTCGATCCGGTTTGCCACCAGACAGCTAGGAATCTGTAGGAAACACTGAGTGGGTGTTTCCCACAAATAAAGATGACACATTTTCCTGTAGAACCAATTCTGAAACTCGTAGTCGCTGTCAAACTTTTTTTTAAAGAAACAATAGTTATTGTCTTTACGCTGGAATCTTTTTCAAGTTTAAAAACTGCAGCCTACAGTTTGCCACACAATTTAGATGTATAATGTCTGGTTTTCCACATAGAGTGGGCGGAATAACTTAATGCTGTCAAGTCCTGATATCATACTGATACTGTGAGCCTATAATCCCTGAATAGCATGGAACTAAATTAAAAACTGAGATATCCTGATATCCTTGGCATTATAGGACGACAGCAAGAAGAAAGGGAAGGTGTTTCATTACCACAGGGCGCGCCGCTGCACCGCAGTGTAGAAGCTTGGCAAGGTTGCTTACTCTCAGTGGTTTATATCAACTTTAAAGGAAAAGATTATTTGAATCCCCAGGGACAATATTCTCTGCTGGAAACACAAGCTTCAGCCAGGGCACAGCTGGCAGTTTAGCAGCTTTAATATAGCAGCAAAGACATACTATGTGAGGTTAATTGGCATTTAGCAGCAAGTGGTAAACAGAAACAACATTAAATTATTTTTAAGGTGTTGATTTTGGTTGCTATGTTGGTATAATTTTAATGTGTTTGCGCGGGTGCAGGATCCGTATGAACAAAAGTACAGGAGACACAGCATGAAAGTCAGGATGCTGCCCTACAAATGTCATCTTTTCTGAAAACCTGCTGCATGACAAACTATCACACACTGCAGAAGCTTGTAATTTAGGAGCAATTTCCGGGATACCTGCACACATCGAACAAGAGATTTATAACATTCTGCTCTTTTAGTCATTGGAATTGCATACATTTGCACAGAATACCAAAAACGTTTCAGCTTCATCAACGTTCTTGGGCTGGAAATGGCAAGCGTGCGGTGGTATTGACATGTACTTCTATAGGGTTTACAGTGCACAGGTAATTCCAGTGCTTTCTATCATTAAAATCTGAGGTTTTTTCATATTTAGTGTGAGCTCTAAGTAACACTGGCTTCTTCATTCTTTCCTGTGGTATTGTGTGTGTGTGTGTGTGTGTGTGTGTGTGTGTGTGTGCGTTTGTGGCTGGGAGGTGTGTGGTAAAGAGTCTGAGCTCAGTTAGGGAAACAAATCATAAAAACTCTGTACTGAATCTTTTTACAGTCCACTGTCTTGAGATCCTGCCCCGAGGGAAGGAGTTCATATTTCAGGGCAGATGAGTGCGGTGCTGTCCATGTTCTGGGAAGTGTACCGACCTGCTGTCCATGTGAGCAGACTTTAAGTAGTGGAAGCAGTTTTTCTGGGTCAGGTGTGTTTCTCTCTGTGTGTGTGTGTGGCGTGAGGAGTGAAAGCACTATGTGAAGCGTCGAGTCACTTAGCAGAATTGATAGCCAATTTATAGTACTTTAACCATTAATTACAAATTAATTATATTGCTGTAGAAGCCCGGGAGACTGAGACCCCTCAGGAAATGACGACAATGTGAACCACTCGCCCACGAATGAAGACAGATTGTGGAGCAAACACCTAAAAGGTTTTCAAAACTGGACCCTGAGAATCATGAAGTATGAGTGTCAGATATGAGGGTCCTTGGTGTCCAGGGCAAATCTCGCAGGCACAGTGTTGACAAATCAAAACAGTGAAGTGTGAATGAGTTGGCGTTGGAGTGTCTGCAGTCCCTTTGAATCGTAAAATTATTTGAGCCCCAGCATTTTTGTTTTAAATTTCAGCAGTTTTGACCTCGATAGACTCATGTGATCTACACGATTGTTGATCATATTTCCCCAAAGACTGAAACGGCAGCTTGGTAAGGAATTACAAAAAGTCTGTCTCATTCCTCTGCTTGTTTTCTCACTGCAACATTTGTTGGTGGGGCTGAGGGCTATGTTATCTAATCCTATCGAAATGCATTGTTTGCTTATTTTTATTTCAAATATTTTGAACCGAAACCAGAGAGACAAGAAATGAAAGATGACAGGACCTAAAGGAGTCGCTTGTGTCCAAGTGGCTGTAATCAACAAACCTTTTGGAGCTGGTTACACTCCCTGACATCACTCAACATGAGCTGCAGGTGAAACGATGCTGTCTCGTGGTCAACTCAAGGGGCCTGATGGATGACTTCATAAAAAGTGTATCAGCTCAAGTAGTAAAAACAATTAAAAGAAACAACCTGCCACTTGTTTATTTCCTGGAGTGCAGTGCAGCAGTGTGGCGGTGAACTCCAGGGAGCCAAGACTGTTGTCCGTTTAAGCAGCGCTGAATCGCAGATATTTTGCTTGTATAATGTGGTAATATTCACAAAGCACCTCTGAATATTCCTCCAAATGGACTCCTACCACGTTGAAAGCAGTTAGTCTATGCAGTATAAAGCTGCTTCACATCCTTCTTTCATTTGCAATAAACAAAAGTTAATGATCAAGAAAAGGAATAACAGATGCTGTTCATGAAAGCAGTCTCATTGTAGGTTTATTCTGTTAATGTGAGGGCACTGCTGTTGTTTTAATGTCAAATGTGACTTATGAGCACTGAGTGCAGGTGTACTGAAATAATGAAGATTTAGAAGGAGGCAGAGGCTGGTTTCTGTGAATCTGCTGAAGAGTGGTTTCACCTTCACCTCCGTTCACTTCTTCAGTTCTTCACTTTTCGATAATACACCATAAGTACCAACTTCAAGTAACCAACTCCTTTCACTATTGTGCTCTGCCCCCTTTTTTAAGAAGTGTTTGCCATGAAGCAGGAAGTGGATGCTGCCACAGAACTTTGCTCTGAATTTCTTCACTTCTAACTGCTTCGCGTCATTGTTGATGCTGAGACGGTGCTTCAATGGACGTCCACACGACACACACAGCAACTGGATCCCAAGCTTCATAAAAGAAAGCACATTTTAGGCAAACAGGAAGATTCAGGCATGTGTGGATATATTTTTTCAATGCTTGCCCAATTCCTTTTCTTTAATGTGTTTAATATTGTACTTACACATTTATTTAGAGTAAGCTGTCTGTTGCACATTTCCGCAAGACACACAGAAGAAGACTAGTAGCAATTGATGTTCTGAGCCCAGGGTAGTAGTGGTAGTGAAACAAGTCAGGCAAAAGGGTGCAGAGAAGGAAAGAAACAGAAACCATTGTAGAAACTGGCAGATGTTGTGATTGGGGGACGTGCCATGACCTCTGCATCCCAAGCGTATAATCCCAAAGTCCAAAAACGACCCAAACCCAAACATGAACTCACCAACACAATCTGTACACCCGCACGCAAGGCCCGGGGGAAAAAGCTCACCGCCCTTCAGCACCTTCGAGGTCAAATGTAAAACATGAAGAGCAACGCGCTCACTCGTACAACCCTCGCACAAAACGCAAGCAAATTGCACAGCTGGTGGGCAAAAAGTGTCGTCTGGTGCAAAATAAATGGCATTAAGACTCAAGTCCCATTGGACCCAGGAGCAAGAGTATTTATCATGTGTGAGGCACGGCAGTCCCAAAACTTACCTGATGCAAAAATCAGTCCCATCGGTGACCTGTTAAGTGATGTTGAACTGCTGGAAGAGGTGCCAATGGCTCAGAAAACTCCCCGAGCTAAAACAACAGGGTCTGGCAAGATATGAGATCCGGTACTAATGTTAATGTAGTTAAATGCCATCGGGGAGGACCAGGCTCAGCCCACTGAAAAAGTATCTCTGGTCAGAAATTCACTATATGCCCAGGAAAGGCAGATATGCTGCTAAACCTAATTCAGGATGCTACTAATGGGAATGTTACTTAACCTGTCAAAACAGGACACACATCCATTGTTGTTCCAGGGGGACAAATAAAATGCATTAGCTGCCCCACCAAAGCAGATCTCACACCAGAAATGAGGACCGCCGGGTTAATTCAGATGTAGATGGAAACTCTCTGACTCCAAATGTGGACCACTTGACCTGTGAACAAGCGGCCGTCGTTAAACAAATGCTCAGAGAGGAATCAGGTGCATTTGCCAGACACAACGATGAAGTGGGCTACATCAAATATCCTACATCAGGAAAATTGCACTCATATTGGGAAGATCAAATATAGGTTTTCATATTCGCAAAAAAGGGGAAAACAGCACAGTTTACGAGGTTGAGCCTGAATGTGGCAAAGGGAGAGACAGAGTCCTCCTCCAACCATCCCAAAGCACTGTGGGAGGACAAAAACCTCATATTGAACAAAGAAAGACACCCAAGGAGATTAGAACAAATGAAACATCAGAGGACTCAGAGAGCTCAGATGAGGAGGCTGCTGCTACCACACACACACACACACATACACCTACACACACACACACACACCAGCCTGGAGCACAAAATATTGCACCTCCAATTACTCCTGATATAGTACATCGGCCTGAACTTGGTGCTGAAGCAGAGGAGGTCGGAATGGAGACTCTAGCGCAAATGCTCGTGGACAATGACGCTACTGGAAATGTTTTCTGACACACAGACTGTCAGCCGGGAAATATTTCCTGCTCCTCACGCAAAGTGAACTTCTGCGAGGAATACCGCGCACCGTGACATCACAATGCCAAGTAAAACTCCTATAGGGAGCATGCAGAGGATAACAGACTGTCACCCGGTGTACCCAGAGGAACACCAGGTTCATTCAGTTGCAAAAATCAACTCTGACTCCACTACAGGAAAGTCTCAGTGTGATCCCCAAGACAAACCATGGAATCCAAATGTGGACGGAGAGAAAGACGACCTAAAGAGACACTGACCTTTGAATCACTAGGAAAACCTAACGACGCTTTGCAGTTGAGTTGTGGCACTAAAATAATGTTTTCAGTACATACAAGTCAGAAGTCTCCAGAGAAGAAAGTTAAAATAAAACATGACTGTTGTAGCTGCTGTTTTTTTTCCAGACGCTGCATACGCTATTCACTCCTCCATGATGGACCACACTTTAACCATGGCACCGAACGAGCTTACAATGTTCCATCCCTGCATCCAGCTTGCATCATGGCAACATAGAGGATCAAGTGATCTTGACTTCCAGAGGCTGCTAATGTGTGTGTGCAGAAAACACTCAACATGCTAGAGAATGCTCAGCCTTGATGAATCATTCTGCTTCAAGTGAAAAGCAAAGGTGTAACACAGCAGAATGCTGCTTGCAAAACTGTTGTTGGCTACTTTCATGGGCGTTTTGGTGAATTCCTCTGAAATGAGACGTTATCAATGCATTGGACATTATGAAACTCCCTGTCACATTGTTGCCACACACGCGGCAGCTCAGACACCCTGAAGTAATGGGATACAAGTTGAATTGATTGCTGGCACTCGGGGAGCCCAGTGTTGCACCTGTAACTCTCCAAATATGATGTTGCCCAAAATATCCAGGATGTCCCTTTAAAAGACAAAACGCATATGGAATTATGATCATGTGCATGACGTCAGGGGGCTGATTAAATATGTATAGCGGGTAGCCTAAGTGCATATATCTTCACAACTTCATTATGAAGGGGAAAGGTGGGCTGAGCATCGACATCCCATCGGAGGAGCGCAGAGGAGTCGCGCTGCAGAGGACACGTCGGACTTCTGCTGTTCTCTCACCACCGATGGGCGTCAAGTTCCTCAGAGATTCGCTCGAAGACGGTGACTGAACCAAACGACCCACTTGAAAGTACTTAAGAAAAACTTGTTTAAAGGGACGACCGGCTCCACGTAGCCGCCGCAAACACATTCTGCTCCAGGTTCTCTCGCACAGCAGCCTGTGAAGAACAAATGATGCGATTTGCGCGCAGCTGATGCCCCTGGAGAAGCCAGCCCCGTCCTCACATGCCAGTCTGTGTGACTTTAGAACCCATCTCCCTGCCAGACTCCGACCGCACGCCGAGAGAGGAGGGAGCCTCCGATGGAGAACCATGCAGCACTTTGAACCCATGGAGACATGGCGCATCGGCTCCTCTCGTCTCCGAACAGATTCAGCGCCAGGTTCGCCTTCATATTCACGGTGTCGCTGTCCTGCACCTATTTGTGCTATAGCGTTCTCTTTGGCCGCGGCGCGGTCATGGCAGGCCCGGGTTACGATGGGGAAAGGTGCCCGCCGAGCAAGAACGCGGGCGGGAAGAAACTTCTCGGGACATTAGGCAACTGTGCCTCGCTGGAAGTCGGCTCCGCTCCGGACGAGTCCGCCGCCCAGCGGGGACCGAGCCGAAGTAAAGCCTCCTCTGGAAGCCGCCCGACTGGCGTGATGCTCAGAAACATGAGTGTCGCGCAGAAATATGGGAATAAGAAGCTGCCCAATGCGTTAATAGTCGGCGTGAAGAAAGGGGGCACCCGGGCGGTGCTGGAGTTCATCCGGATACATCCAGATGTGCGCGCACTCGGAACTGAGCCGCACTTTTTCGACAGAAACTATGACCGAGGGCTTGACTGGTACAGGTGAGGGAGAACGTTGAACAGTCAGCGGAGAACTGATCGGTGTCTGTGATTGATGGATGAAGTTGCCTTCATTGTTCATTTCACTCGTTTTCTGGCATCTAAGGTCGCAGCCTAAGGCACTTCCCAGTCATATAGATCTTTTTTTATAGTTTCTAACTGGCCAGTAATCAATGTTATGGGGCCCGTTTGGCTGCACTGTGTACAGATAAAGGCGCCGTGTCTGTTGGTGGGGGCTACTACACGATCACACACGCCCACATGCACACATACCACCGCTAAGAGCACAAAGTTTGCTTGCACTTGTGAGTCCGCGTGATGTTTTTGTCAGCTGAGCTCGGCGGTGCTGAGCAGACAGCTCCACGATGAGGCTGGTGCAGGACCAGTTCACGCAGACGTTCACGGCCAACAGCACAGATGACACAGGCCACCAGCTGGCTTCCGACAGGCTACACCAGGGCACGAAATAGTAGGTGCGTTGGCTGGTGAAGGCAGAGCAGCTCACTAGATGCGCCCTAGCCCAGAGCATCACCCCCACCCACCCACTTCTGTCCCTCTCTCTCGCTCAGGTCTTCAGGTTTTGATCATGGTGGCCCCTGTTGAATTCAATCTACAGACAAGACACCTTTCTAATTTCAATATTTTCTGCTGTCCGTTCAACTTACACCGAAGCAGCAAGTGCAAGCGTAACGTTCCTCCCAACAAGTGAACTGTCACTGAAAATGACCGAAAATGTTGCACTCAGGTCTGCAAATGTCCTCCAAAAGGAGGCTCGATGGCACTGTGTTACATTATGTCTGATTATTGGAGCTGCCCGCAGCTTTCTGCTCACATACCCACAGTGCCACCAGGGTGGCAGGAACAGAGCACAGAGCGCTGCTTCCAAGAACACGGAGCAAGTGATGAAGTCTGTTCTCAGGCTGCGCCGCAGCAGTGAACAGCAGAGGCTGCAGCAGATTAGCATGTATACAAGTACCTGCCCATGTTTCAGCTGATAGTTTGCTCAGGTCTCAGTTAGACGTGCACACAGTTAGGGTTTGTTTTACTTTGTCTCAGTTTCAAGTATCAATGATTTAATTACAGGATGTGCAAGTTAAGTTAAACTTCGTAGTCAGTCTTTTCCTGTCAGACAGTTGATTTCAGAGTGGAAATACATTTACAAAATAAAATGAAAATGCATTGTAGATGGTGCCAGTATGAAAGAAGTGTACTCATGCAGATGCAAGACAATCTCCCACACACACACACACACACATACACACAAAGGCTGACTGTACAATAGCGTTATCTCCAAAGCTGCTCCATACTCTTGAAAAGAGAATCAGCCTTTTTCAACTTCAAATTACTGAACCCGAGACTGATATTACAAATTCATGTAAGACATGAATGTCCCTTGGTCGGACGTGAAAAAGCAAACACTTGCTCAATAATTTGCATATATATTAAAGGTCTCCTTTAATTTGAAATTAATCTTAATTTTCCATGTATTGTACTATCAAGCGTATACTGTGATGTCATTTTATCTGCATGCACAGGAAGGAGCCTTTTGCTTTTTAGGTATAACTTCCTAAAGGGCTGCTTTATAGACAGTGTGTGTCTTTATTGTTGTGGGTATTTCACAAATGAACTTGTTTTCGAAAAAACAGGTGTCTGGTTTTGCAACTGTGAACAGAATGAGCTGGGACGCCTGTTAAATACCTCAGCAAATACCTCAGCATATGAAGAAATGTACGGTTTCTTACGATTGTTTAAGCAAAATTTTGAAAACAGAGCTCATTTTGTCAAAACACTACACACAATTCACACAACCACCCACTCACGCCTAGGATTCTTTTGCAAAATGAAACACTTAAAAAACAAAACAACTCAATTTTGTTACCTTATGGCACACACGTCGGATTCGATTCACACTTCTGTGCTCAATCTGAAACACTTAACATTTCTTCTTTCCTAATGATATAGTCTGGGTTAGACTGTTTCAGAGGTATTGGCAGAGTAAAGTACATGCATTTCCAAAGGTTGCATTTTGCACTGAAAACCAGATCAGGACATATTCTAAATGGAATGTAGTACATAAACACTGCCAAACTATTTGCGGAGACAAAAAAGAAAGCATGAATCACATTAAAAAAACATGATATAAAAAAAACAAATGCGCATTATCTCTTTGCTTAGCTGGCCCTTCGTCCACATCATAGGCTATGTCCTCTTTTGCAAGACAGCAAGAGAAGAATCTTCTTGAATGGCAAATCCATCCTTGAACAGACCCTGCATCAATGTGGTCGCAGGCCTCCTCCATGGCTTGGATGACGGGTATCATGACATTGGGCTGGGGACCCTTCCCATACTGAAAAAAAAACATCAACAGGGTTACGGGAAATTTTCAGAATTGTGGATATAGATGAAACCAGTTTCTGACCAGAGCAAAAGCTTCCTCTCACTGCAATTTTGCGAGACAGGGACACTCATATGCAGTCTTTTTATAAAGCTTACTCCTGATAGGTGCACAATTGAAAACTCACCAGTGTCTGTACACCTGACAGCCGTGTTTGATCAATTGGTTATAGGTGTGGTATTTTGTAAGGCAGTGCCTTGAAATGGCAAACAAGTGACATCATGTTAGACTTCTGTGTCTAATGTTGCAAAACACTGTGTGTAGTGTTCTGCAAAAACGAGTGAGGCTGAGAATGTGGTTATGGTTGTGTAGATCTGGGCTGAAGTTTTGCCCCTTGAGTGGCAGGTTTCACTAACTGTGTGTTATTTTTATTTTTAGTGTGTAAGCAATCATAAGAAACTGTTATGTGGGCCCAGAGGATGATGAAAGTGTTGATTAGTTTACACACAAGGCCAAATGTAGACACGTCGCAGTGGAGTCAGTTGCACAAGTTACATTCATAGGCCTTTCTTTATTAACAAGCATCAAAACAAACCACTAACAGAAGTTAACCAGTTAAACATACAGACTGATCAGACATCAACACATCCGACACCATTCACCAGCAGGCCTCCGTCACGTAAATATTCCATCTTAATGCAGCTTAATGATGCAAACTATCAGACCAGAGGCCTTACAGAAGCAGAAGTTCGATTTTGTCATTCTAAATTTAAGCAAAGATAAATGGAGGTCCCACACTGATATGATGCCACTTGTGGAAAATTACAAAGCTGGACTATTTCACTCTTGTCACAAGTTGACAGTTCATATATTCAAAACAACTTAAACTATAGCATGAACACAAAGGCTGGTTTAATTCAGGCTGAAGCAGCTGTTATTCAACTTGACAAGTGACTGTTCATTGTATTAGAGCAGTCCTCAGTGATTATCTGTCACAATGTTTGGGTTGTTGGCAGCACATCACAGAAAGTATCTTTCTGCTTTGATTAACTGTCACATGTGTCTCTATAGAAAGTAACAATGTATTAGCACATTCCAAGTTGGACTATCTATCTGTCAATCAATTGGTTGTGAACAGGTATGATAAATGAATCTATCAGTTATAATTATTCATTTTTTCAGTCGGTGAAGTCTAAAATAACGGTGTAAAAGCAACATTTCGATCATAGACCTTTGGAAGGCATTAAGCTAACTATACAAAAAAATGTCTTTATTATTCCAACCAATCAATCAAACAATTACACCTTCAATAATCTTTAAAACACATACATCAATGAAATGTGAAATGTAACCGTTTTAAATATGTGACGGGGAAAGAAAGAAGAGTACCTTCCTATGCAAACTAGAAGTCATATAAAGATGAAACAATTAATGCAGAACACAAGAAAATAATGACAATGCCTATATAAAGTTATCAAAAACAAAACCGATGTGTAGTTGTTTGTTCTGTAATAAAAAAAAAATCAATTTCTAATCATAAACCAAAGGAAATTTAAATATTTGAAAAGCTGCGAATGCTTGTATTTTAGCCACATCAAAGACATGGCTCTGTGAATGGCATTGTTGGTCAATCAGTCCAAAACGTTTGTCTGAAGTCATTTGCCTAGGCAGTGGTTGAAATGTCATTCAATTTGGTGCATGTGTTCATGATCCCCGGAGGAAGAATCCTGATGACTTTCCGAGCAGAACCGTCAACATGCCCTAATTTTCCACTTCCACATGTTGTTGACATCAGCATCTGACATATATATCTTATATCACAAAGATATAAGAATAGCAAAGTTTGAGCATAAAAGTTCATTCTAGACAGTAGTTTGACAAAAGAACTCAACTCAAGGTCCATTTAATAGCCTACATATCTCTCCATTGCATCCCATCCACCCAATAATGATCACTTGATTACTTAAATTGCCTTTGATTAATTTAATATTATTATGACTAATTAATTTGGGACACAGACTTTTATTCTTGACCTTGAGATCCGTAGGTGTGACAAAATAATCTCAACACAAGGTCCACTTAGTAGCTTTTTCCAAACCTCAACGATATCTCATGAAAGCAATTGGCTCTGGTGTCATCACAAGATAACAATGGACAAACTAATTAATTCACTTGTGATTTTCACCACTAATCTCTCTGTAAAAAAACACTTAGAACTCCGCATGCTCTCTTCTGAAGAAGATAAAAGGTGCCATTCCTGATACATTTCAAAGCGCCTTGTTTTTATATTATCTCATTGTCAGTGGCTTACATCTGTTGAACAGACATGTGACACCAAATTAACTCTTGTCAGTTTCAGTGTACAGGCCAGTTGTTCTGCAGAGTGACAGATCATTTAGCCTCAGAAGAAAAATAGTGTAGTGTTCATTACTGTGCCTCCTGAACAGAACACACACACGGCCTCATTTAGTTTGTGTGAGGGTGTTCACATAACCATACAGCACCTGATAAAGCACACATTTCACTGCCACCAGTTTCCTCGCCTTTCTTTTGCCACTTTTTCCATCCTCCACAGAATCATAAAGATCAAACAAAAACACGACGCTATATACCATCAAGACTAAAAAGGGCATCTTGGCTGTATTGATTTCACAGGAGTCAGAAGCACTTCCAGTAGATTCCCTGAGAAGGGCTGAAATTGTATGAGAGGCTGCAGCCACAAATATTCTCCAGGTCCACATTAATTGGCTCAGGGAGCCAGGGAGCTCTGGAACAATATCATCAGAAAGGTTGATGAGGACAGAAAGTTAGATGGTTCTCATTTAACACAGAAAACTGCACATTATACAATGAGGGATGGTTAGGCGTAACGCTGCATTATTAATGAGCTGTCTTCATTTCAGTGCAGCTCAGAGACATGCAGTGGTTAACATTAATTACAAAACAACACTTTTGGAGACTTTCACAATGACACCAGTCTGAAACAGACATGGTGCCTATATTCCTTTAATAGAATAATTAAGAGAATAATGTAATCATGCATACATTATTTATTATGGGCCAATCACATGCTAAAGCTATATGAAATTAAGCAACTGATAGTGCCAGTTCAATCTGGCAAATTTGATGGTGTAGTGTTTGATAAGCTTTTGCAACTTGCACCACTTGCTTATCAATCGCACAGTTTGTGTGTCACCTACTTTGGTCCAGACTTTAATAGCTCAACAATTACATGGATTTTCATTCTGACTTTTGCTCAAGCACCATAACGCGGTTCATGTTTGTGATGTTGAGTGAAATGTCCCAACAACTATTGGATGAATTGTCATGTTCCACTCAAGATGAATTGGAATCATTTTGATGATCCCTCAGTTTTCCTCTAGCGTGATTAAAAGGTAAAAATTTCAAATTATCCAATGCATTGATTTACATAGAATAGAATAGATTTACATACATAGAAAGTAATGACATCCCCAGCAGTTTCAACTGTACTCTGTGATAAATGCAAAATTGTAGCAAATGTTGCTATGCTAACATGCTAAACTAAGATGGTCAACATGGTAATCATTATACCTGCTTAGCATCAGCATGTTAGCATGCTGACATTAACATGACTATAGACTCTTGTATGCAAATCTTGTTTTTAACTGTATTTTAAAGGTTCCCTGTGGAGTTTCTGACCACTAGTATCATTATGGATCTATGGGTCCCCCTTTGCTGTAGTTTAGCAATAAATGACTGATAATAGCAAAATGATTTGCAACTTGATGTGTCTTGAAAGTAAAATTCAATTTGTGCTCCAACAGTCCAAGTCCAGGCTGCAACAAACGATACTGTCAAAATAACTCTAACTCTATCATTCTGGAGACATAGTGATTCTGGAAATATCCAGCAGAGTCAGTATCCTGAGCTCACATTTAGAGATTGTCAGCTTGTTAACCCCCCCCCCCCGACGAAACCAGTGCGTCCCTACTGAGCGGGATCAAATCCTGTCTGAGCTTTCCCTTCTGTGTGAAGAGTAAAAAAAAAAGGTGTGTGGACAGTCCGCTCTCCATTTTTAAACATCCTTGACTGTCACATTGCTAGGGGCTACTATACTGTAGACCCAGAGAGAACGTCTAAGAGTTCCAATGTTAACGGAAATTCAAGAAATCTTGCTTTGTGCTGTGAGATGCTGCTGTAAAACATGGGCATGATGTAATCTATCCATCACTGATTAAGACATTCACAATGTCACAATGTTATTATCATGAAGGGCTCTTCATGTGATTATGAGATGATAAAACATTTTAATTTTAGTTGCCTTACAGATGATACACATGCATTGCAAAAGCCTTTACATTGTTGATTTACATGTTCATCAGCTGTAAATTCATCAAAACCTACTCAAAGTAAGCAGGATAAGCAGTTAGCCTCATGTGAGAATGTGCCATTTAGGATTTCAGAGCCTTCCCTTCTGTCTGAGTGTCTTTATTTAAATGTCCGTGGACACTTTCCTGTGCCACATGTTAATGTGACAGTTCGTAGCTCAGCTCAATTCAACCTGTTATTGTTCAAGGAGAGCAAGTGTCAGTCATTTCCCTCTGCAGACCAAACCATGAATAATTGTTATTTCAAGGAAAACAAGAGCCTAGTGTTGAAATGACAGCTATTAAATAGGATTTGGTTCAAGGTCAAACACATTATGCAATTTCTTTCCAGTACTGCAGGACCTTATTGTCCTGCTATAAATATGGTAGTATTATGTGGCTGAGGACAGGCCTAACATCAAAAAGATCCTCTACTGCAAGACATCTGGCTCAGTCAGTTTGCTATTTTTAAACAATTTGTTTCCAATTAAATTAGAGAAGTAGATGCTTGATTCTCACAGCGCTAAACAGTTATTATCCTCTGTTCCTCACCTAGCTGAAATTGGCCGCAGGATTGCTGTATTTGTCTGGACTGCTCTTTGTTAACTCTTAATAGACTTTCAAGGGCCTGTGTTGCTGGTGATTAATGATCAGACGTCATCACAGCTGTAATCTAAGTGAGTAATACTTTAATAATGGAGCAGCCTCTCCAGTAGAGACTGGATCTATGCTGTCATATCAGGAACGAGGAAGATGCCATTTTTAGGAAGTGCAGTGGCACAGACATTATGAGAATCACGCAGCATAAGAACATTTTCTCTGCACAGTCTACCTGAGTAATGCAAACCGCTAATGGGTTTGGACGGCAGGGAGCAAGGCTGTGTGTGGTATTGCCTTTTCAGGACATTTCGGGACAAATGGTTTGTATGAAACACAGTTTCCCCAAGTCAGTTTCTATAAGTATGGAAAGAAAGATTGAAACAAAAGAGATTTGAAAACCCTTCAAATCAGCACTTGACTCGTGATAATAAACATATACTGTGTAATTCATATATCATGTAAGCAAAATTAACAAAAATTAATTTGCTGCAACATGGACAAGAGAAAAGTTCATTGCTTAAAAAGCTGTATGACAGGCTCTCAGGACAGTGCACAACTCCGACACGCATTTAAAAAGACTATTTTTACTAACCAGACCTTAATACTTTGGTATCTTAGTCCAACTTTGCATCGTATCTGCATTGTATTTTCTGTGTGTGTTCAGTGTTACTTTGCTGTTCTCTTTTGTTTTTCTTGATAGGACTGTTGTAGCATGAATTTTGTAGCTATAATTCAGTCTAAAGATAACCACATGAACATAAAGCTGCCGTTTAAATTATTTTATGATTGTGTGTTGGACAATGTCTTTTGGAAAATGTCAGCTTTTTGTTTCCACACCAAAGCTTTTTGTGTATTTGTGTATAAGGACTGTGGCCATCATTACTCTGCACGCTGCTGACTGTGATAACACACTGGCAATGGGAGACCCAGGAGACTTTTTCTTATAATTTACTGTGTAACTGTTTTGTTGTTAAATTACTCCAGAGGCCGAACAAACACAGCATGTAATGGATACTTTGATTTGGGCCTCTCCATGGTCAGCCTGTGAGCCTGCATATTGTTAAATGGGCAGGGTCCATTATTAGTTCTTGTAATGACAAACATTTCCAGCAGGAGGTAAAGGCCATTCTCTTATTCTCTCTGCTCCTGCGCCTCCGGAAACACATCACATTGTGATTAATGGATTGTAAGTTAAATTCCAATCAGATTTGTGTTCAGCTGAAATCCTCCAACTCATTAAACTCTTTTATTAGTAATAGTCTGTTGCCACAATATACTTTGATTAATTACAAGTGCTTGGGTTGATGATGTGCATGCAACAGTGGTTAGTTTCTAGTTGGATTATTGGATGATTGTAGCTGAGGATTTGAAAAACATGAATGAACCTTTGACAGGTTGGCTGTAACTTATTAGTTTGGACAGAGAACAGGGAGGTGATTGCCACAACTTGTTTTTTTGTGAAACTGATGATTCTAGGTGTGATGTCTACATTTAACATGTAACTGCCACATGTGCAAAACATATGTGTGGATATATGTTAAAAGGTGTTTGAGATAAATTCCTTGATTCTCTTTGTTAGTTGTTCTGTAAGGAACTTGCGCTTTACACATGTAGCTTTGTTGCATGACAACTTTGCATTTGCGCCACAAACATTGAGAACTTGTCTCGACCTGAGAATATGCAACATTCTGTTTTAAGTTCAGTCACAGTGAAATGACTAATCAATTGTGAGTTCATTGATCGTTCACAAAGGGAAATAATTCAAAGCTGACCTTTACTTGTTCTGATGCTCTGCATCCCTGATGAACCTGCGTTGCTCTTTAGAAGTTTCGGTTGTTCAATAAGACATACGGTCCACTATTTCACTGCATTGCTTGTCTTCGCACTGTGAAAGAAACCCTTCACTGTAGGTGATGCAGCAATTTGAAGCATTTTGATTTATGTATACAGTGTCACGTACAGGGTGTAGATCTCTACAGTCTGTTAGCTTTTAATTAAAATATTGTTTTGTTTGTGTGTAAGAAAGGTTTTGATTGTACTCATTAGTAATCTTTTGGATTCTATTGGGGAGTCTGTTTGTAATTGATTTTGATTGCTACTGGCCATTACCCTAACATTTCTGTATAGATATGAATGCCCTCTGAACAAATCCTATTATTTTCATTGTTTACTCCAGCAACACCAACAGGACATAATGGTCAGGTTGTAATGGACCTTTTAAAGCATATTCATGCTCCCCAGAGGATAAACCCTGTCTAGTTTGGGCACTGATTTCTTCTACTGTCACTCCCTGCTTTTAGACTATCAGAGGCTCAAGCAGTCCTCTGTTAGTGCTGCAACAACAAACATAAATGAGAGGTCGAGTTACAGCTATTGTTGTATAGCCAGATCACCGTGTCATTGAAGCACAAAAGTCAGGTCTTAACCTAAAACTAGCCACAAGTGCTGTCCAGATGGGAGGTTTCAGACTCACAGCCAATGGAATATCTGTCTAAGGACTGTGTATCCTGTTTATTTTAATGAGGTTTTTTACAGACCTGTGTGAACTTGAGATGAGATGGAGAACGGTGGACCCTATGGGCTCGTTCAGTGCATACAAAAGATGATTGGTATGTTGAACACCACAGATGAATGATTATACCTTTAGGGCCCCATGAGAAGTCAAAGCCTGAGTGAAATCGAACATCTGGGCAATTTACACATATTACTGTAACTGGCTGGCAAAAGTCAAAGAACTCATTACGGGGATTCATTTACAACTTTAAATCCATTGCTGATGTATTGCTTTATATATAAATACTTCAAATGTAGCATAAACACTTATATATAAATATAGCACAAATGCTATATGACTGTTGTTGTTTGAGCGTTGCTGTCTGTTGGCCAGTAACAGTTGTAATTATTGATCTGCGTTGGCTCTGCTGCTGTAGAAAGTAGCATGTTCTCCCACTGGGACACTGCAGGGGAATGTTGTCTTTGTGTTTAATGGGGAGTCCTTGGTACTTTGAAATAAAGACATCCATGTTTGTGTCTTATTCCTCCATAATGATATAGCAGCGTCCAGAGGGAACTAAGTCCAGACCTCCTGCCTCCACTGCGCCAACAGAGTTACATTGTTCAGCAAAATAGTCAGCAGGGTCTTTCAGGGTCACTATGATAAGCAGACTAGCGATGGCAATGAGTGGCAATGACTGCCATGGTTTCCACCGTTGACCCTAACTACCTGTAAGTAAGGGTTGCAAAAGGATGCTCGTACTTCTGTTTTGGTTTATTCATTCTTATGAAGATGGGCGATAAAGGTAACCTAAGGCATTACATCAAAACCTGACAGAGCAGAATTGTTAGAATAGTAAAAAGTATAGTTAAAATACACAAAGTGGTTACTTTAGTTAAAAAGCCATATTTGATAATGAATACATGCAATGCTGAAGCAACTTCAGTTTAATTCTACTGTCTGCTTCATCTTCATCATACAGGGCATTATTCTGAAACTGTTAGAAAGACATTGCCATGAAATGTAAAGTCTCCCTGTTGTGAAGAGACACACATCAAAAACGTCATGTGATGTTTAAACAGATGCAGTAATGTGTTTTTTGCCCTTTATAAAAAATATAAATTGGATATTTTTTACAAAATTACCAACAAGAATTGTGCAATTACAGCATCAAATACCATGCGAATGCATCCAGAACAAATCAGCTTTCAACCATGTTCTCCTGTTTGACCAGGAGCAGGTCTCATTTACAGTATTGGACAGTTCATTTTCCCAAAGTGATTAAAATGTCACAGCCAAGCCTGTAATGCATCCTGACTTAAAGCTTCACCAAGAATTGGGAAGAAGACTGTAAATTACTCTGAAGAATTTAGTATTGACTGTGAGACGGTGGTAATCAATCAGAGCACTTCACTCAAATGTCAGTTAATCAAAGTGTGTGTGTGTGTGTGTGTGTGTGTGTGTGTGTGTGCGTGTTCACACATGTCTTTCCCAAAAAGCAAGATGTTCACATTAAAGTGCCTTTTAAAGTTAGTTTCTACTGATACATGCATACTTATAAAGATGCTCAAGTTTCAGAAACATCAGCGATTACCCTTGAAGCAATGCCATTGGAATTACAATCATGTGGTTTTTCAAACTGCAAATAATCATTACCAAGAACAGCTTTTAGTAAAAGCATGCCAGCACCCACTGCCATTAACACTCTCAATTTTATCTTTTAATTTCCAATGCTGTGTGAAGTGCTGCTAGTTTCTTCGGGGCACGGGAAGAAAAACATCCTGGTGGTTGATTCAGACACCTGCCTCAGGTATCACGTGTTCCCCTTCTGGTCTGATCTCCATAACGAACAGATACATAAATGAGACTGCTCCTGCCATGTGTTTAAGTGAGCAAAGAAAACAGGAAATCTCTGCTCATCACTTGCATTCTGTTTGTTATATCACATATGGCACGTATTAAATATAATGTTAATGTGCACTCAGTTGTTGCACAGTTGGCTCATATGTGGACGCTAATTTTGCGATAACCAGATAAATGAACATGAGCATGTGCCCCAATTACTAAATGCTAGATCAAAACAATGTTTGTAGATATTACAGGACCAGTGTTGCTCATTAACATCACTTCAAGACAGGCAACTTGGAACTTAGTGGTCCTCGCTGCTCCCACTGACATGAAAGCATCCCTTTAAAAGGCCCTGATTTCAATAAAAATAAAGACTAACATGCTTTGATCATTGGGTTGCACCTTGTTCGCCTTGGCTGCAGTTACAGCTACGTAAAACCCACGACTATAGGTGAATAATAAGCATTCTCTTTATCTCAATTCTGGCTGCGTTGTGATTGCTTGTTAACATGCAAATTAGGTAGGCCAAAAGCATGGCGTGTCCCAGTGAAAGTTACTCTAACCCTGACGATGAAGGTCCCCTAACTTTTAAGTACTAGCCCAAACCACCCTGAACCTGACCAAGTGGTTTTTGTGTCTAAACCTAACCAAACCTAAACCTTAGTGTTGTCACATCATTAACGTGACCAGCTTTTCAAACAATGATTTGCAGCTGGTTTGGATGATTTGGTTGTCAGGCACAGACAAGTTATGTCGTCCTGCCAATAGGAGTGTCAGTTCAGAAAATGCTTCTATGTGTCACTCTAGAGGGCAGTTTTTCTAATTTACTTTTGGAAGACAAAGACACCTGCAGGCTACATTATGGAACTATGCTAATTTTACTTCTACTGTAAGAAGGTAAACAATGCCAGCATAGCATTCTAGTCCTAGTGCCAACCCTGCCAGTAACATGACACTTGTCTTGCACATCATGACGGTCCCAAAGAGTCGACCTGAGCAATGCTGTTGTACGGGCCATAGATGTATTAAGAAGAACTGGATACCGCGTTCAAAGATGGAGCCCCATTACTTCCTATAACAGTTGCTTACTAGGCTCATTTTCCAAAAAAAACCTTCACTTCCCCAGGCTTCTGTGTTTTGGGGCCCATAGAGCATGTGCACTAGAGTCCATTTGAGACTTCTGCTGGCTGAGCCAGCTGACTTCCTCTTGGTTCATACGGCTCCTGTAGACTTTTGAAATGTTATTGGACCCTATGAATAATTTCAGGGTGTTTATGATGTTCAGAAAAATGTATTCACCATTTGACAGCCGCTCCTTTTCCTATATTGTCTATGGGAAAAATGCTTAATGGGCCAGTGTGCATCACGTGATTAACCCAGATGTTGCTATAATCCCCGTGTGGCCACAATGGTAAAATTGTTTCAAAGCCCAGTGGCATTTCCTGGGGGCTTGATATGGGCGCTAGTTATTTTTCCGTTCCTCAGAGGAGCTGATTTGTAGCTTTTTGTTGGGGTCATATGGGACTGACTGGTGACATGTGTATGATGTGTATCAAAAAAATTACATTTACTTACAAGTCGAAACTTTTGCCTCAAGCAATGTCTGTCGTAGGGAAAAATAACAGATCAATTTTATATTAACCCTTACACTTTCATGATAATTGGTCCAAATGATGCCAGTGGCTTCCAAACTTGAGATCCATCAGTCTTTCTTATTTTTTAACACTTTTTTACCATCTGTATCAGTCCCCTCAGTGTGGTTGTATAAGGTCCGTGTTAGTTGTCATGTAAGGTATCCAATGCTGGGACTCACTGGGAGTAAACAAACAGAACAGCTGTAAAAATCAATAAGTCAAGGTAAGTTAGCATATGCTGCAACTTCCTATGGTGGGCAGGTTCATTTGGAGTTTTGTATTCAAACAAAAACAACCAGTGTGAGGGAAACATGTCAGTGTGAAATCTCCTCTTAAATTAACATCAGTAGCTTTTTATGAACACCTTACTCCCAGAGGCAACATGTTGTCTACAGACTAGTGCTGTATACAGTCAACAGGAAGCAGATGTAGCCTATATATGCTATTTTAAGCAGAACCATCTTTGACATTTCACTGTATATGTTCACATTGTCAGCCCGGTTTTGCGATATGACAAGTTGAAGTTTTGACCCAGCACACACAGGACCCTCTCATCTACACAATCTTCTGTGGAATTGACAAGACAGATAACGAAGGCAGTTTCCTTGGCACACAACCAAAGATGTGTTTAGATGCTGCACCTCCTGGAAAATGGCTGCAAGTTTTTTAGTATGTAGCAAAGCTGTTTGCTTGAAAAGGTGCTGTTCTCATAAAAGATTAATAGTTGCCTGGTGTCCCTGAGGCTCCCAAGCCAACAACTCAGGATTCATAAATAAAGCTAAATGGATCAATATTTTCCGAGACTTTAGAGGTAACCTATGGCTACCCCTACCTTGAGAGAGAAAGCATTGAGAAAGGTTAGGTTTTAATCGAAGCCTTCCCCCAGTAATAATAAAGAAAGTGTGGTATTTAATCACAGAACTGTGTTAGCAACGCACCTGCAATCCAGAAACTGATGCACATGCTGTGAAATAGACAAATTCAGGTACTATATCTACTGTAATAATAAAAGTGAAAGACCACTTTAATAGCACTATATTGTAATTATTCTTGCACCATAATTACACCATTTTGCTGACACTACAGTCCTTTTAATACTTACAGGAAACAGGGAGCAAAGAATGGATGTCCTTTGAATTGTGGCCAAGGAATTCATTGTCAGGCCAACATCAGACACTCATTAATCAACTTTTATGGAACCAAAGTGCCAAAGCAGAATGACATATTACCCGGTGGAGGAAAACTCACATGACAAATACAAACAATTGCCTTTAGTTTGCAAAACCATTACCGTGGCAGCATGACGATGATAATAATGATGAAGCGGTTGTTATACCGAGATTTCTATAGATTTTACAATGCTTGTTAAACAACCTGTGTTTTAGTATTTTTTAGCCTTTCTTTATTGCCAGTGGTGGAGATTGACTGAGGACAATTACTAATGACTTGACTTGAGCACAGTTTTGAGGTACTTACTTTACTTTAGTTTTTCCATTTTCTGCTACTTCAGTGTAATTCAGAGCCAAATAGTGTACTTTAAGTACATTCTGTTGATAATACTTTTGTATTTCTTTTTTTTTATACAGTAAAGGTGCATTTCTATATTGTAATATTATAATATAGAGTGATCATGCTTACCATATCTTAATACGTCTACCACTAAATGCCACAAACATCACCTACGGTTTGCCTCCTAAAGTCAATTAAAATATCATACAGTTGTATTTGCTTGCTTCTGTGATATATTTGACTGACACTCTAGTGTATGGTATATGCATTTATCACAACACATATTAGTTCTGAGGCTGTTTATAATACTTGGTTTTTGTGATACAAGTATGGATTCATGTTTGCATTCCTAAACTGAAACTTCCCTCTGACTTCACTGTCATCAGTGAAACAGGAACAGCATGTATAAATGCTCCTGGACAGAAAAATAACAGCTGACTCATCCATGTGTGTTTTATTCTTTTGTTTCTCTCCCAAGGGGATTAATGCCACGAACACTAGAGAGCCAGATCACATTAGAGAAGACTCCCAGTTACTTTGTCACCAGGGAGGCACCCAGACGCATCGCCAGCATGTCCCATGGGACCAAGCTGATTGTTGTTGTGCGTAACCCAGTCACAAGAGCAATCTCTGACTATACACAGACTCTTTCCAAGAAGCCCGACATCCCTACATTTGAAGAGCTGGCATTTAGGAACAGGAGCCTAGGTGTCGTCGACTCTTCCTGGAACGCCATCCAGATTGGGATGTATATTCTGCACCTGGAGAACTGGCTGCAGTACTTTCACCTGTCGCAGATGCACTTTGTGAGTGGGGAGCGGCTGATCACGGATCCAGCAGGGGAAATGGGCCGCGTTCAGGACTTCTTAGGGCTGAAACGAATAATCACAGACAAGCACTTCTACTTCAATCGAACCAAAGGCTTCCCCTGTCTGAAGAAGCCGGAGAGCAGCAGCCAGCCGCGCTGCCTTGGCAAATCCAAGGGCAGGACTCATGTACAGATCGAACAGGAGGTCATAGATCAGCTGCAGGAGTTTTATAGGCCGTTTAATATCAAATTCTATGAAACTGTGGGACAAGACTTCAAGTGGGATTGAGAGTGCCATACAGAAACAATGCTGTTTTTAAAATGGCTACCTCTGAAATATAAATGAGGGTATCTTCAACAAAATGAGCTATGTATACATTGGCAAAGTCATTATAGAATAATATACAACTCAGCCATCAAAATATAATCATATGAATGGTTTCACATTGTGCCTGTATTTTTGTTGGTGCCATATGTTTAAAACATATATACATAAACCACATTTCTTTACGACATACATGACATATGAATTCATCAACAGTTAGCAAGCATCAATTGATTAACCAAGTCATCACAATGGCTTCCTGTCATTTAGCCACACCAGACCTACATTAATGACACTGCTTGAATATTCATTGCCCAGATTGCTTATTTATTCATCGTTTCTGCTCAAACCGAACCACTGAAATGAGCTCTCAACATGAAGTTGCAGCAAAATGTCAAATGAATAATCAAATAAGCCTGTCAATTATTCTGCAGCGAAATTCATCTCCTTATTGTTGACAAAAGTTCATAGGCAACAGTGACACATTTGCTGAATCAATGTACTGTAACTGAGAAGAGAAAATATATTATAGCTATATTAAAAGCACTGTTAAAGTAACACTGATATAGGTTTACCGTTTGTCGAAGCTCTTTCTGTGTCAGCATTTTTGTTGTGATCACTGAAATAAAAGGCATAAGTCTTAAATTCAAGTATTTATTTGAGATGTTTTCTGTTTCTCTTACCTACACATTTCCTTCTCAAGGGGCCAAGTAATAGTGTACAAACTTATATATTCCCTGAATTTTTCAGTATCTGGTGTAACATAACAAGTGCAAGTTTGGGGTTTCCATTATGAACACTCGAATGAAACCTGATGCCAGTCTCTGTGACATGTCTCTATAAAACGTGTAACTTGCCCCGGCAGTAAAGACCTGTTCACACAGGTCTAAAGTTACATACAGACCTAATGTGATTTAGGAATTCACCTGCACCTTTGAGCATGACATCCACACATATCTCCTGGTCAAATTTCAAGGAATATATAACATACTATTACAAAGACGTTTGCTGAGACGTTCTTCACCAACTGCTGCCATGCCATGGATGCCGTGGATCTCATTATCTTTCAAGATTCCTCTTTTGATGGATTTTATCGTGCTCTCTCTGAATGGGTCTCCATGCTAAGCAGCTAGATTAACCTCCAGAATTTGCACCCCGAAGCCAATCAGAGTTGTCATTAATAATTTTCACAGAAGCCTCCAAAAAAAGCACAAAAGAGAAGGAAAAGTGCAGAAAACCAAGGAATCCATGCAACAAGTGCTAAGAGTACAATAAAACCCCAAATTAATAATATGCAGATTTATGCTGGATATGTCTGTGTTCTGTTAAATACAGCAGCAGATGCACAGTGGAACTGTTATTGTACAGATTACAGATGTCAGATTAACACAGGATTAAGAACTCAGATGACCTCTGCAATTATTCCCAATGAAGTCCCCAGGTAATATTTGGTGTCCCATATGAATACAGCATTAGATTTTTTAGATTTTCACTTTTTCTTGTGAGCATTTACTAACAAAAATGAAACACACCATTAATGGAAAATGAGAATAACTGTGTGCTTCGTATGATGTTCTAGTTTTCACAGGTCAGTGTACCTTCTGAATTCAAGAGATTTTACAACTGCATTCACTTGTAATACATTTTTGTAAGAGGTTATTTAATGAAAACAGAAGATAATATGATAATGTAAGCAAAGCACGCTGGCTGAAACAGCCACATTAAGATGCTATGGTAATAATGAAACAGATTTTGGGGTGTGAGAAATTCCTTCCATAGGTGTTACACTTTCATAGTTTAATCCCCCACTGCAGGGCTGTGAACTGAGCAGCCCTATCTAATCACAGTTAGTCTAACATGCAGATTGTGACAATGTGACCTTCCATATAAAGGAAATTAGATATTCACTTGCATTGCGACTGTGCTCTTCCAGTGCATGTGTGGTGGCCAACAGCAGTATTTAAATTTGTGATAGTCTCCATTAACTTTTGATTAACCTGCCAATGCCATCTGCAGCTGCCTGCTACTTAGTGAGCCATCAGCAGACATGCCAGTTTAGCAATAAGCTCAACTTTATCTCAGCTCAGTTAATTATAACTTTTCCCCAAGAATGCTTAGGGCTTGATGACATGGCACTGCGAAAAAACTCCCACACCGCTGCCACCTTATGATACCCAATGAATACTTTGATGTGTTATCAGTCCTGCATATGGCTACTTCCCATGTGACTTTGGTTGAAGAATATCAGGTGAACCTTTGGGGGGGAATGCTCATGCCTCCTTAACAGAATGCAAGACATGTTGCCAGGAGGGATATGGCCGCTATCAAAGTTCTGCACATCTTGTCCTGGGATGCTTGTGCTCATTTAATTTTTATACTTCCCTTGCAGTATCGAAGGCGTCTTACACCTGCAATGTGACAGCATGCAGTTGTGGCAATGAAAACACAGTTTATTGATGTATATAATGTATCTACTCAATTATGAAAGAACAAAGTGTTCGCTGGGTAACTAAAAACGGTCTGACCGACCATCCTAACCTTCAAAGTAAATACCATAGAAGTTGTTGTAAATGTCATGAACTTTGAAAGATTCGGAGGTAAAATACACCTCTGCCACTCATCAGAAATGTCAGTAGACAATAAAGTCAATTACTACGGAGTCCATTCATATTCCTTCTTATTAAATAAAAAGAAATAATGAGGCAGCATTCAAATATGTGTTTTGAGTCGCCTTTTAGCTGTAGAGGTATTTTATAACTCCTGCCTTGAAAACCTATTGAAATTCTACTGAGGCTCCAACCCTGAAACTTTACAAGCTCATGTTTGTAATCTCTGTATTATGTGAACGACATCTAAAGGAAAATATCTGCAAATGTTCTGTGTCCCAGAAAGCATAGTAACTATGGCTGCTTCAAAAATACGTCAATAACATAAAAAAATGCTCAAATGCCGTGATGGAAAAAGGCTGAGAATATATTCTAATATTTATTGTTATTGCAATGTTCCACGTTTGCTGCTATTTGTTTTCTGATGTCACTTCCAGATGTAATGCAAGCATATCTAACTTATTTCTTACTGGAATGTGCAGCTTCTCCACGAAGACTTCTTCAATTTGGGGGACAGTGTTGAAGTATTTATATCGAGACATCTCCTTGTCCCCTGTAATGAGCCAAAGCTATGGAGGATAATGGGGATGTTCCTTTTTTTCCAATAAGGAGAGCAGACTTCTCTTTAGATGATTTGAAACTTGGCAGCCAGAAAGCCCCCAGAGGAAATCTCATTAAATACTAAAATGGCATAACCTCTACCTGCATCAATGCACCTTTTGAATATGTCATCATTTCCCAAGGTTTCTCCAGGAACATATTCTATCACTGTGTATCATACTTCAAGCTGTTCCAACCAAATTAAAAGATGTACCAAAAAAAATTTATTTTATATCCTCTGCTGATGCGTGCTGGTATTTTCTCAGGATATGTCAGTGTTTCAGCAATGCTGCTTCAAACTGGATGTAATACAACAGACGCGCTGAGTGTCGCACCGATGGAAAGATTCCCATTAAAATAAGTTGTGTGTTCTTGGGGGGAAAACAGGGAACAACACAGCCACACATGCACACCTACTGTATGTACACACACACCCAGTGTATGAAATCAATTATATTATTATAATAGAGTGTCTGTATTGTAATATTTATTTTCATGTTTAAACATTGAAAGGTTAGAAGCAACACAGGAAATACGACTGATTGAGTGAACAGGCAGCTGTTGACATGGTTACCAGTGCCGGTTTTAATTCTGAAAAACTATGCAATTTATGCAACAGACGTTTTAAAACGGCCCTTGAATCTTGAAACAAAGTAGGCTAATAAAACATGGGATTTGAACATTTGCAGCTATTCTACACACGATATTCTCCTTCACAATCAGCCCAGACAAGCACACAAGGTCAGTTAACAGTAAAGTACGCATGCTGTGCCAGCTGTGTGTAATATTATGCTTTAGAGAGTTTTGGAGAGGTGTGAGTGTGTGTCTCTGTGTCATTGAGTTTGTCTGAGCGGGAAACACAAGTGAAAATGATTTACTGAAAATGTGGAGCTTCTGTCTGTTTTTAATTATTGATCTATTTATTTATTTAGTTCCTCGTTGTGCGGCTAGCTATGTTTTTGCCTGTAATCGGAGCAGGTCACCTTGTAAGAAAGTTTTTAATTCCATTTCTTATTTCTTTTGCTAGAATGAAAAATTGTGTGTGGCTTATGTGTATTTGTATGTATATATACATATATGTATTTATGTTTTTTCTGCCCATCCCCTACACACTGTACACACCACTAACCAATGTGGAAACGTTTCCCCTCACCTCAGTTCCTCTGGTCTGTTGAACATGTGCAAACTGCCTTACCTTCAGAAAGGTCAAGTGCAGAATGGGTCTCCAGGCACACTCAACTAATTAACAGTAGTGGTGGAAGATGCATACCAGCTCCTGGGATGCCGCAGCGGTCGGTAGCCACCCTCAGGTGTGACGAGCATATTGTTTCACGTGCAAGAGAGGTAGGGATTTGCATGACATTGTTCACATGTAAAATATAAAACTACTCTGGCAGAAAAGACAGCAACTGCATGATTAAAAAAAGGTACCAATGTCTGAGTCGTTCTACTTCCTGTTTGCAAATGCAAATCATTTAAACGGTGTTGTTGATTAAAATATAATATAGAGTTGCTGCATTTTACTGTACTGTACTATACTGTTATCATTCACAGGAAATGAAGCTGGAGAATGTAATTTCAAAGTTTTGGATAAGCAGAGATTTAAAATGTCTTGTCATTTTATCAGCTGGCGTCTCATTAAAGGAAATATTCCTTGATAAGAACTCACATGTCATGTTCCCAACTATTTCTTGGGTGGCAACCAGTGGAGACTCCAGGAGGATACATGCAGATGGCTGTTTTTACACTTTAGGGTTTCTATTTGTATCAAACAAACGTGATGCAAAGTGTTAATTAGTGAACTTTAGAGGTGCTGGTCTTTGTGCTACATAAACTTAAGGCTCTAGCTTCATATTTAGAGTACAAACATGAGAGTTGTATCAATCTTCATATCTAACGCTCTGCAAGAAAGCAAAAAAGTGCATTTCCCAAAATGTTGTACGATTGATTTAAGTTTCAAACAGATCTGGAGCAGATTTAACCCCACAGTAATTTAGCTTTTGTTAGTCATCTTTAATTTATGCTAAGAGATTTATTTTCCTACTATAACAACTACCCAGTGTTATTATATTACGTTCAAGTGCCATTTTGTTGGAAAATGTAACTGGAAGACAAATGCTAAACAGTTATAGAGGCTGCAGCTTTGGAAGTCACAGATTTGTTCAGTGTTGGCAGAGGACTGCACTCTGCCCGCTGCCTTCCATTTAAATGTGGGATCACAGAGAAAGTCATTTCAGTGTACAGGACTGCGCCCAGGGGACCCTCAGAGGAAAAGAAGGAGTATGTAGTGATAACAGACACTCTCTCCAGGACGCCTGATAAATAGAGTCAGTCTGAGTCTGTAACTTAGGTAATTAAGTCCTTATTCAACTGAGGGAATGTACCCAACGGCGTGTTCAGGAGAGCAGAACACAATAAGGAGCTCTGCCAAATGACCGCCACTTACCCAAACTTTTACCGCCTTTGTCATTCTTGCCAAATCCCAGAGCCCGCCGGCCTCGGCTATAAGCAGCTCAAGCACACAGATCCTGAAACTTTTACAATCCCAGCAGGTGGTGGAAGTGAATAGCACTTCACTCTGAGCAACACTGAGAGTTCACTTAACTACTAGTGGGTGGAAAAGGGAAAAGTTAACAGGTAATCTGGTCACTGAGCTCTCATACTTGTTAACAAGTTCCACATACATACTGTTGTGTAGTTGAAATGCCAGATCTTGTGCTCATACTCTCTATTATACATTCCCAACCTCCTCAGGCACATGATGTGGGCATGATTACAAACAAAAGGTTTGCAGAGACTTACAGTATTTAAATCCTCATAGTATCTGTGTTATAGCTATGTATTACAAGACTTATGCTGCTGTTTTGCCTTTTTGATGGATAATGTACATTTGTGCTGCTTATTCAGATGTAATTATTAATGTAAGGTTGGGATTTATGAAGGCATCTCTAATGAAATGGAACCATAAAGCTGTCATGATTGTTTTCAGGGTGTGAATAAAATGCCATCGGTGTCGTAAACATGGATGGAGGACGTGCTCTGTTGATATAATGCCTCATTGGCCCTTAATATGTAAGCATTTTGTGGGAAAAATGGTGAATCCTCCTTGCATATAACTCTCTGTAATTGTTGAACTAATGGCCTTGCTTTGGAGAACAGGAGACAATAATCAGAGCAAATGCAAAACCACTGAGATTGCTTCTGCCTGCCGGGATAGATTCTCAGAGGGAAATTATCATAGATTGTAGCAAAGCTCTTTGCAGTCAGACTGGCTGTGGTTTAGTGTAATGTGACTTATCAAAGCATTCCCATTGTGTCATTACTTTCATGCTTTCAGAGAAAATGGGCTCATTCAGTCAGTCCCTCTCTTGTCTTTTACAGTCTCCTCTTACAGTGGCCCCCGAACCCTCAACCCACATATTAAATATTTTAACATGTTTGCTGCTCACTCCAACCAGCTCTCTGCTCTGATTACTATTCCTCGTGGAGTTAGGTGAGGTAGTAGGTGAGGAACGAGAATGTATGCACGCTTCTGCACTGATTTTGATATGAAAGGAAACACAGAGACATAATCTATCATTTCATCTTGAAAGAGGAAAAATTATTTTTTTACGACGTATTGATATTTTTTCTTTTTGCAGCCTCCGTGGTTTGATGTAGGTGAATATCTCCTGCGAACTCTGCTCCATCACTTTGAGTGTGCCACCGCTGTAAAATCCAAGTGATAACACGTTCTAGGAATAGCTCGACATTTTGGGATTATTTTATCCTTATGTTCTTTCGGGGGGAGTTAGCTAAAAATATGTTGGTGTCTTTGGACAGAGCCAGGCTAACTGTTTCCCTATTTCCAGTGTATGTGATAAGCTAAGCTAACTGGCTGCTGCTAGTAGCTTCATATTCAACGAATAGACATATTATATTATTAGATATTGATCATCTCTCTGAGAGAAACTATTCCTTTTCAAGCAGCCCATAAAATACATTTTTGAAACACAAACACAAACCTTCCACAAGCTTTGAAATTGAAAGTGATTGGTCGAAGCAAGGTTAACAATTGAAATTGAATGTCAATGAAGTCAATGAAAACAAACAATAACAAAAAATTAAATGAAACTAAAGAAAAGTAGAGAAAAGAATAGTACAAAGAAAAAATAAGTATATTGCAGTTTTAGTGAAATCCAGATCTAATATAGAAAAAGTGCAGTAGAGAAAATTAATCACTCCGAGGCACAGGGAGAGTTTTAAATTTAGATGTAAAAGTGGCAGAAGTTGAGATTAATTTAAGATCAGGGAGTTGGTTTTACTCTACCTAGTTTTAAGAAGAGCGAGAAGTGAGGCAACACTAAATGACATTTTGAACAGGCAGCATGGATCTACTGCGTGGCTTCTAAAGAAGGAATCAGATTAATTTAAAGTGTTGAGTCTCAATATTATCTGAATGAAGTCCTGCCTCGGGCTCTCTGGCTGTGTCCACATTGTGTTCAATTTCTGGTCACAACACAGTCATTGATTTTATAGGATATACATTTTACCTTTTGGCAATATAACATTGATTTGTTGTCAGGGAATTATTACCACCCCAAAGATGGGTGATCTGTCATTGTAGACACTCAGCTCATTCTGGCATCTTTCAAAATGACGTGCTAGGAGAGACAACCTGTTCTGTAAAATGGGCGCAGCTTAATGGCTTGTGGCTGGCAGAGATGCTCTAAAAAAGGTGACAAAGGAATCAATGTGAAATGCGTGGCAAGTTGCGCTACACGGGTTCGAAATGTAAGAGGGTTATTAATGTTTGCAGACATAACTGGCACTTACAGTGATCTCCACTGGAATTGTCAGCCTTTGTGACTCACAGCATCAAAGCTGGATCATTAAAACTGGTCTATCAACAATATTCAGTCTGAATCAATTCTGTTAAAAACCTTGCTTTGTACACAGAGAGCAGGACGACTATGGGGAGAATGTTATATAAGATTCGGACACTGGCATAGTTTCATCTTCAGAGGAGGTGATGAAATGACTCTGATATCAAAGTTTTTATATCAAAGACTTTAACCATTCTTTTAGGACATGCTCAGTTACAGCGAATAGCCGAGCAATTACAGAGACCTTTCTGAAGTCCTCAGTAAATAAATATTGTACAGAAAGAGACAAAAAACATCAGTATTGAACTGCAGCTTTGCACTGGATTTTCCTGAGAATGAGAAAAAGATTTTTAAAATGTTACCATCGCACTTTCTGTGTTATCTGTAAGTGTCGAGTGATGACTTACCACAAAAGTGTCACGAACAAGAATGTGCAATTCTGTTTGCTGCTGATTTTTTTTGTTTCTTTTCTGCTTCTTGAAGTCACGCTGGTGCTTTGACACAGACCGAGATCACCGTTCAACTTTGAAGCGAATGTCTTTCTTTCAGACATGCCAACGCTTCTGCACTTCTTCAAGGAGCTGGAGCTGAAGGTTTCCGAATGTGTTTTTCTCTCACTCAAAATAAATGACTGCATCCAGCGGATAAATCAGAACAGAAGGTGATGTTCTGATGGCACTTCAACATTCTTCGACTACATGGGAGTTTGTTTTGGGGTCATTAAAGTACAAATCACATCATTATTGCTTCTTCCCTAACCTTAAACCACAAATTGTTGCTCCATGGGGGATTATTTGCCTGGAATTTTATCTTGAAAGAAATAATCATTATCCCCCATAAAACCACGTGTCATTTTTACACTTCGGCTTTTGTAGAGATAAAACGGGCAAGAAATAACTTATTAATTTGTGAGCCTAAGAGGTGCTGGGAGGTAACCCAGCCAGGCTAGGTGGTTGCCCCTGTTTCCAGTAATGATGCTAACCTAAGCTAACTGTCTCTTGGCTCTGGCATTATATTTGGTGCACAGACATTAGAGTGTCAGCAAGAAAGGGAATAAGTGTATGTTGTACTATAACACTGCCTTTGAATGTTAAAAACACATTGTCATTGAACCTGACCCACTTAGTGGTCAAATATCGCAGCTCTTGTCTGGTCTTAGGGCTGTGCTTTTAAATGCTGCAAACGTCTGACATGCCCAGCCTAGAAGGAAAAACTATAATATTTGTTTTCTTTCACTTTCAAAATAACATTTGCATTTTAGGTATGTTTCTACCCACTAATCGTTTCCACAGCCCCCACTGAAAAGTAGAATAAGGTTCAGTTCTTTACATCGCCAACATTACAAGCAAGAAACTGAAGCAGCTGAGGTTTAGAGAACTATCATGTTACAAAGAGGTGCTGGCAAAAGGAATTGGAGCCCACCACAGAGGTTAAAGATATTTTCTCTTTAATTTCCAAACTAAGAACACATTAGAGCAAATAAAGGCAGATGATGTGGGTGGAACGGGTGTGATTCATGGGGCCCAGCAAATACAGTGTGTCCTAGCTGCTTGTTAAATGTTGTGAAAATGGATAGTGGCCTTTCAAACCCCCCCCCCCCGAACTCTGTCATGCATTCTTGCACCGCGGAGAGTTGAGCCTCTTTGCCGAAGACTCCCAAGACAAAACGATATGTCAAAGCCATGGCCCGACATGGTTCATCATGTAAAGGTCACGCATATCGCAGCATGGAGGGCCCGATGAGCATCCAAAGAGAGAGACCACGTTAAGACGAGAGGAGGTGCAACTTAACACTGAGACTCAGTTTGGTATAGATTATTACAAAACACTCTTAAACCATATCTTATCTCGTGTCCTAGCCCCCGTTTTAAAAAGGCTGAGTGTGGGATTTCCCCATTTGGTGACCTTGAGCTGACCTGCCAACTCAGTCACACATAACACACGCGAGTTTAAACCCATTATGCATTCTGCAGCATAACGGGCTACAAGCTGAAATGCTGGCAAATGTCGTTCTTCAGCGCGCTCTCACTCAAAATATGAAAGACGCTGCATCAGAAGCATCCCTTGAGACAAGACGTAATTTGAAGGACCCCTTCACCCAAAATACAAACAAACATATTTTGCACTGTTGTCTGGAGTGCTACCGTATCTAATCACGCGGGTGGTTGTGGTGTGATTCGCTGAGGTTTCTGCGGCAGGGACGTCTGCTGTCACCCTGACACAACAGAGCAAACAGCTGCTGGCTTCTGGAACCAAAAAGGTTTTTATTTCTGGGAAGAGATTTATATTGTCGAGTGTCAAAGTTATTTCGGATAACCCACAGACCTGATTATGTAGAGCTTCATTAATAACTGTGTCCTACCAAAGCAGGTCTATCAACTGTCTACTTCCCCATCGCAACATGTGCGTTAATGATGACGCTGAAGACTGACATTTCCACATATTTCCAAACATCCCCTCAACACTGTCTGTAAGGCGAGGCAGAAGTGAGCAAAATATTAAACTTTACAGAATTAGTTAGCAAACTGGTACAAAAATATAAACGGTTGAGTGACACAAACGTTTAGATTTTAGCCATTTATCTGACATTCATAATGAAAGGGTAAACGACACTGGTAAAATGTATAAGCAAGGCAGCATGCAAAGAGCTTATCCATCAGGTCCGGCGTTGCCAAGTTATATGTAGTGGAATATTGTTATCACACATAGCCTACACTTTTTTGCCAGAGGGGTTAGACTGCAGGGGTTAAACTGAATCCTGACCATAAGGATGGAATGATTCAAACTGAAACAAAAACCGGACAAACAGTCCACATTTATTTTGTGTTTAAGTAAGTTGCCGTCCTTGTGGTTCTTTGTATTATTCAGAGCAGATTAGAGTGTGATAATGCACTGCAGGGGCTATGAAATGTCACTGAATCAGCAGTGTTTGAAATCAGGAGCCTTCAGCAGAACTGCCTTAAACTTCAAAGGGAATGAGCGCAGCACTGTAGTTTTTGATCATTGGAGACAATTGAACTTTAGTGTTCAAAGAATATTTATGCTTCACGCTTCCCTAAGAAACATTTCAAACAACCTGCCATGGAGTGTGTGATTGCAATATCAGTGCCAAGAAAGATGCAAATAACTCACCTGCCGCCTGAAAGTACAGTACAGTATCTGCTGGGATTTGTCTGTCGTCCTGCAATTACGAAGCCATTTCCTGTACAGCAGCACTCAGTCCCAGGCAGTTGTGCATTCAGTCAGTTGGACGAACACTGGCAGGTACAGTTAGTACTATAACTGCAGTGAAGGTGACAGACTTATTTGTATGTATAAGCTTACAGGTCTGCAGCCCTGAACTTAGAATAAATTCAAGCTTTTGGGGCAATGTGTGTTTTTAAAATCCTCTTACATGCACTATTGAGACTGATCCCTGCTCAGGCAACTCAGCAATGTACACAGGTGTATATTAAAAAGACTCATAAATGCTGTCGTACACAGTGCTCCTTGACTGGCTGCTTTTTCTGTAATTTAGCAGCGCAGGTGTAGCACACCTTCAAATTGCTTCTTCTGGTTAAAACCTGCTGTTACAAAATTCAACTTTGTTCATGTTAAAGGGAAACTGGGAAGCTCAGGGCTACTGCAGGAAGAACACACTCACGCCCTCACTTCTCCACAGCTGTCATTAACAATTACAACAGAGTGAGTATTTACTGTATCACTGTCACACCAAACTGTGTGAACGAGAGAGTGTAGCGGTGTGTGTGTGAGTTATTTCAGTGTGCTGTGTGAGAGGAAATGTCTGTGTTAACAGAGGTTTTTCAAGTGTTGTCCCTACCTTGACTCTGCTGACTGTATCTGTTACTGACTGCATTCAGTCAGATTCGATTTTTAAATTATGTAAAAGTCCATCCTTTTTATCCTATTGCAAGTAACATTCCAAATTCAGGAATGTATATTTTAGATTAAGAGACCATGATTCAGGTTGTGGTTTGGGGAAACAGTAAAAATACATTTCTGATAAGAAATTGAGGATGTAAATGTAACACATATTTTATTTAATTTGTACAATATAAAAACGAATCACAGTCAACAGGTGTTGCTAAACTGTTGAGTTGAATACCAAACATTGATAGGGTTTATGATTTAGTAATGTATAATAGCATGCGAGAATCAGATAGCTGCTCTCTGACTGCACACCAACCACATACAAGCTGCTCATTTGCACTGGTTTCACACTTCTGATTGCACAAGTGGTGTGATTTGCAGCATGCATGATGAATTTATGTGTTAGGTTGGGGGTTTTTTCCAACCAGTGTATCCTCATAAAATCACTTCCTCACAGGAGGGAGTGCTGCCGACTCCCATGGAGAGGAATCCAGAGGCTGAGGGGACATAGAGTGCTGCGAGGATGTGAGTGAAGTACACGGGATGCTTTATTATGTGCCGCGTGGCCCCAAACGGGTCGCAGAGCACAAAAAGTGGCCACGATACTGACTGACAACGTACCCCCCAGCCCTCATACTAATCTCCATACCGGGAACGGTGAGCAGACATGTTAACAAGATTGTCAACTGCAATGATTGAACACCTGTTCTATTCTTCTCTGGAAAACATTTCATCGATTGGGAAAATGTGGAAAAAATAATCATCACCATTGTCAAACATATGTCACTCTAGGACATAAATGTCACAGGAAGCTGATGGGAATTCAACATCCAAGGTCAGTTTCTATTCGAAGAAGAAATCTGCTGGCGCTAGTCATGAATATATTTTTTTAATATTATGCCTCCCATCTCACTACATTCATCCTTATTTGAATTTGTGATTTCCAGAGGCTAATGGTCATGATTGAGCCTAATCGACCAGCAAAATGAGCAAAACTGAAGCATTTCTAGCTTCATAGTTGCATCTAATTCAAGGGAGATTTCAAATTCCCCAATTAACTTCCCACTCATTCAGTCCTTTGCAAATTTCTGTACAGCAAATGGACCTTGGCATGGTTTTATCATCATTAGCAGAGATATTGTTTCACAAAAGCTGGAGTCAAACACTAAAGATACAAGCGGTGAGTAAGTCATTCATGCAATATTATTTTCATTATTAATGAGATATTAAACCATAAATACTGTGAATTCTAATAAACCGCTCTTCAGTTGCCCAGAAGTTTTAAATAATGGTCATTTCAATGGTAATTTCAACCCCCGATTTAGAATTTATACAAAATGGTTTCTAATGTAGCAGATATAAGAGTTTATTCATCTATTTGTCAACAACTATAACTCCTCCTGTGGGCACCCATGAGTGGAGACTGCACTGTAAACAGATAATTGTAGTAAAACACAGTTGTCAAAATATAAAATGTGTCTTCATAGGAAAAGTTAAAACCGCTGCATGCACGTCACAAATATCACAATTACAAATTTCCGATTATGAATGTTTTGCTTTGGTATCCAGTTACAGTAATTATTACTGATTAACCTGTGTGGCTGCAGGCAGTGTGAGTGGTATGACAATAAATCCTCATTATCTATAATTAAAGGCTGCGGCAGAAACAAGAGCTGGAGATATTTTTTCAGCGATGTTGTTATTTTGCAAAAGCTTGGTCTGATGCTTACGTCTCTTTTTAGCAGTGCAGGCGATGCAAAAAACACTTCTGTCTTCCACGGGACGTCTCGCTCTAGTGTAGCGTTAAAGAACGGCAACAGTCTGGTAAATAACATGTCCAAGTGACACGCTGTTCATTGGCGGGACATGGAGCGAAAAGGAGACGGGCCACTGCCCTGAGAAACACTCGAGCGATTCCTCACCTCAGCCCTTGTCAGGCTGCAACTGAAAACAAACATGAATCAAGAAACGGAGGCAGTCTTATACAAGTTGGACTTAGTTAGGTTGCCCTTTTCATAGTTTTAGTATCAAGGGACGAGAGAAGGGTATATTGTACAGAAGATTCGTTTGAACTGACATGTCCAAGAGGAGCAGCGTCACGTCTTATGTAATCGTCTTATATAATTTATTAGAGGTATAAACCGGCTCGTTTGATGTTCAGAACAGCCTGCAGAGGGATATTGCATGTTCTTGTAAAGTACTGCAAGACTGACTAATTGCTGACTATACGTGGCGTGTTTGCAGGATTCAATACAGTCTGCACCACACATCAGTACTGTACTGTGGAAAATGTGTGAGATCTCAATACAAGGCACACGTCCTGAGAATATTTAAAAACGCAGCTCAGTCTGGCTCCTGTATTCTCAAGCTCAAACAAAGACACATTTTAAACAATAGGCCGATGTGTGACGTGTCAACGGGCTGTAAAACCTTCCTGATGGTACAAGCAAACTCCTTCCAGCTTGGCACATGAAAAGATTTACAGCAGCTTCTAATTCACATCACATCCTCATCCAAACTGGCTGTTCTCCCTATTCATTATTGAGTATGATGATGGGTATCACTTTAATAAACCCGCAGCTATGTAAACTTGTATTTATTCCTGCTTTAACTACATACAAACCAATAAAAAGGCACACCACTGCCTACAGGAAATAATCGAATAGCTTCTGCAGAACCAAAACAGTCAGAGGATAGAAGCAGCTCCACTGCCAAATGATAAAAATACTCCTTAACCTCTGCAGAACGAAGAGAAGATCAATAAAAGTCAAGACTCTGATTAGACGAAAGGGCCTGTCTTGTTTGGATTGCCTTACATCAGATGTTTGCAAGTCTTCAGGCCTGTGCGTAACCAATATTTGGACAAATAAAACCAGACATGTTGACTCTCAGTCAGCAGTAAGTGAAATAAAGTCTCTCTGCCTTTGCACAAAGGCTTTCTCATCTAAACCTCCATGCTCACACGGGAAATGTTATTTTTTATTATTTAGTGAGACTGTTTTGGCGTTGAGGTGTAGTATTTTATGAATCTGTCATATCCCAAGAGAGAGTGTGTACGTAAAACTGTAGGTATCTCACACCAGTCCTCTACACAGCAGCAGTGAGGATCAGTCCGTCCATAGCTGCTGAGGAATATTCTCACAGACCCTGGGCGACTTTAAAGATGGTGGCAGATCAGCCGAGAACTGCAGATGAGAGATGAAAGGGGGGGAGGGGGGGGATAGAGAGGGAGGACTGGAGGAGAGAAGGAACCAGATACTTCCCACACGACATATCCCGCATACTATCCAAGTGAAATATCAGCAAGCCCATCAATGCAAATATGCACAATTACAGCAAGTGTTGAGCTACTTGATATTTTAAACATGTCACAGGGATTTTCAGCTTGAACCTCAGACTGTGGGAGAAGTCTGAGAATATCCAGCTGCGGTCTTGTGAAAGGATAAGGCCAATAATCTCTGTAATATTAAAACCGCATTCATTATTCTACGTAGTGGAGCAGGAGGATCTGGCCTAAAACAGGCTTACTACTGAGCAACTGATTCCCAGTTTAAATTTTGAAAAAGGTCCCTGCAGTCTCTCGTAATGTATGAAAACTGGTTTGAAAACCGCTTAGTAATTTTGGTGTGTTTACCGTCCTCTCCTCATTAGCATTCTTATGCAGTCCTTAAGATGTGGGTCATTAAAAGACCTGACGGTAAATCCTGCAGCACGTTGTGTTCTATAACAGATTTAAATGAATAAATTGCTGCAATTAAACATAAACACCAGTTCGACTTGAGTCCCCGAGCTCCGAGCCATATTCCATGCTACATTCATCTATTTGGCTCCTGTGTGAACAGAAAATAGATACCGCATTACCATGTACGGCCATATTGTTCTCAGCAGCACACGCTGACCTCCGTGTGCTTTGTCTCATCTCAATAGCAGGATTTATATTTCAAATATATCTGAAAAATACAGCGTGATGAGGTGTTAAATGCCCTAACAGGAAGACAAAATCTGATAAATTAAAAATGACACAAACGTCGGCTTCTCTAATAAAGAACATACATAAATATAAACCTGATTATAGAAGCCCCTTTCATCTCAGGATCATTTTTTGTGGTTGTGCTTGATAATGAAAATATTGCTATCTGGCGCCTTTGTAGTGGCGATAATCATAAAGAAGTGGGCACACACCTCTGTTTCAAATATATTTCTCTGTTTTCTTTGGGGAAACAATATAATAAAACCAGTGGTGATTTATGACACAATAAACTACACTGAAAGACTAAGTAAGGGTTTATAATCATTGCCTATAGAGCTAGATAGCCTATCAGAACAGTCAGCAAGCATAATATCTTAAACGAACGTATTTCCACATTTGCATACACCAGAATCCCAAAAGATACCATAAATCATTTCTACAGCCTCTTCCATTTTCCTCGATGACAACCCATTGTGTTCAATTCCCTCCTTTCTTCTTTATTAAAAGACCTGGGTACAGGGCCAATCTGACAGCAGACCGATCTCTGAAGCCTCCATATAACACCCTCCCCTGCCACCTGCTGCCCTTAAATTAAGATTAATTACAGAACAGGCCAATATGCTGAAATGGGAAATTATATGCTCCCAGGAACAGGGCTCTATAGATGCTCTGTCTCAGTTAGTAGAACAGCTTTTAGATTGCACTCACATATCCTTATGCTGAGCACAGCAGGAGTGGAACTGAGTGTCTCCCTGTATTCTTTGGGGTTGATAATACGTGGCAGAGGGGTCTCAGGATATGATGACACTGATTAAAGCCGCTTTCATTGCATGTCAGGTGGGGTTGAATTCCTTTTATCTTTCTAATCAGTCATTATGCATAGTGAGACAATACACCATACCCCTCTGTATGACGTGAGGCACATCTGGAAGTCTAACAGGCCCTGTACAATACAGTATGTGCAGACAGCATTTTAAATTATACGGTGAGAGTCTTGTAAATCACTCAGATATGGGGCAACGCCTAGCTGTTATGTCATCTAGCAACACATGTGGGAGGAGTATTCAGATTCTTTACTTATTTATTGAATTTTGGTTGAAGGGCTGTAGATATTGAGTCTGTTGTCCGTTCCACTCACCGGAGTGGAAAGTGGCAGTAGTGCACCAATAAGCTGGATGCCAACCGCCGTAAAACTAGAAGAAGAAGGAATTATTTTGTGGTCACCTGGGGGCAGCAGAAACAAGTCGTGAACAGAACATTGACACCTTTTATGTTGATTTGGCAAACTTGTTAGTTGCTTATTTACACATCCAGTCAGAGAGTAATATTATTTTTCTGACCACCTGGTGAAAGCCCAATATTCACTCGCTCTTAGCTCTGGTTTTAGTTTTCTGCAAAGTAAACAGTAACTATAGCTGTAAAATAAATGTGATGGAGAGACATGTACAGCGTTTCTCTGAAATGTAGTGGAAGTATAAAGTAGCAACTCAGGTAAAAGTACCTCAAAATCATACTGTAAGTATAGTACTTAATTAGTTACTTTTCACCACTGTCATCAATTTATTGTAGGTGAAACGTTTTGTCAGGGCTTTTCTGTCTATGTTACAGTGGAAAAATACAATTCCATGGAAATATAATTTCACTTTGTACTTTTATTCTTTTGTTTTTCTTTAAGTTCTACATTTTAAGATAACTGGATAACTGGTAGTAACATAACTGTTGCAAATCTTGCATCACATTGCACAGCAACAACAACTATTTGCTGGAGGTTTTCCATGAAAGTCAGCTTTCAGGCATTTAGCTGGTGCTTTTTTTCAGACTGATATAGTACAAGTAGGAAATAATCTAAGGAATTAATCTTGCCACTCTGCCACAAAACTGCTTTTGTCAACAACCCTGAGTCATTGTTGGCACTACAGAACTTTCCACTCACATCTGACAGGTGGCAGCAGTGAAGCATAGGAATACAAGTATAAGATTTCTGTGTTTTATGTGCCCTCATATGTATCACCAGCAACTACTGACTGCAGACTTTTCCTTGCAGCCATTGTAGTATCAGAATCAAAGGCCCTCCATGTATTAGGAAGATCTTTGACCAGCATGGAGCGGCTCAGCCACACAATCTCCCACTGTGAACATCACCAAAGGAAAACTCGTGCTGAGAAAGATGGGGGGCGGGGAGAAGAACCTGGCATGTTATGTAATGCAAAGACCTCATTGTTCAATATGCAGCTCTGTGTGTTGTGCTTTACAATGTGTGAAGCATTATGTCCTGGACTGTGTTCAATTCTCTCACCAAGGATGGATGATGGGCAGCTGGTGGCTGCAACATGCTTCTGAACCATTTCACACACGCCAGAATCTGACACAATTTTAATACATTCAGCTTTGAAGAAAGAAGAATCGCCACACTTGTGAACAGTGCAACCATTTATAGATAAGTATGCTGTCTCTAGAACCTTATGAGGGCAAATGTTTGACAAAAGGAAATCCAAAACCTTAGAATGGGACCAATGAGAGTACACCTGTGCTATGTTATGCAAATGCACATGGCAAATGCTGTTCTTCTTCCAAGATGGGATCCAAAATCTTGGAAACAAGAAATGCATTGCACTGCATTTCCCATGTGTACAACTTAATACAGGTGTGCTCAACTCAGTCCCATTAACAGCCTTTTGTCAAACATTTTTTGTAATGCTTGCATGGCTACTTATTGGGTTCTTGTTTTGCTCGTTAATATGGTCAGAAAGCTAAATTCCAAGAAACTGGTTGCAGATTAACTTTCACAAAATAGCCATAAGAGTGAAGTGTCAGCTTAGTTACTCAATGCAAAATAAACTTTTTGTATCAGCAGTGGTACCACTGCAACCTGAATTGTTTTAGATATCTTCCTCAGAAATCACATCAGAATCCCGTATATACATTTTTTAAAAATACATCAGATTAACCTTACATTAAAAATGATTTTGGTTCCTGACCCACCTCCCTTTTATCATTTTCATCCCGTTATAGACATGAAATTTACTTTTTTAGAACCCAACTTCTAACATCAATATCTTACGAGAGATTCATGAGAGACACTGACATTTAGTGCAGACAGCCAAGTGCCGTACAGATATGCACATCAATAACCTGCTGATTTAGAACAGTAGTTCTCACAGAATTCTCAATATTTTGCTTCTGGCTTCCACTTCTTTGCATGTGTTGACTTTTTCTTTGTTGTTGTGATATTTGTTTGGAGAACTGATTCTCTATAATAAGTAAGTACTGTAAGTCCAAAGTGAGAGCTCCCTGGGTTTAGGTTTGCAGGATTATAACAGTACTTGTGCAAATGTATCATATGGCCCTGGTAAGAATATCAATGTATTACAGAGGATTAGTCTACGAACACAGCCACAACAAGTTAGAGGATGGAGCTCAGAAAGAGCTTCTTTTGCATGTTGCATGTCTGAGAACAAGCCTATATTTGAGGTTAAATTGCATGCAGGAGACAGAAAAACAATTTGCACACTTTTGAGTGCCATGTCACTGCAGTTGTTCAAATAAGCACTTGCATGAATCAACCAACAGCAATTCACCATCAGTGCTGAAATTGTAGTCACTGAAAGGTTAGCAGTTAGCAACAACAGCTATGACAGAGGACACGGAGGTCGTGGCCTTGGTACTTTTTTCATGTCCATTTTCCGCACGTTCACATACTGTAAATGGGTGGCATGAATTGTCTTGACTATTTTTAACTTAACACTAATTGATCTAGAGTCACATTTAAATCAATAACACTCTAACATGCATCTTCGCTTCAACGGACACAGGAACTCAACACCCAATACGCCTTACTATATCAAATTTCATAGATTCGTGCTCACTGTTCTAAATGTGAGATTCCAGGTAATAGTAAGTAAAAGTAAGATTTACAAAAGCAATTACAAATCAAACATTGCCGTGAGTCTCCCAGCATCATGTGGTATTCAGCTGATACATTCACATCTTCCGGCTTCCTAAGAGTGACAATACAATATTTCCGTCCTTGGCCATCGATATTTCCAGGAGTCGACAGGCGCTGTCAATGTCACAGATCTCACCAATACAGATGGTGCACGCTAATCAACAACATAACCCCATCCTGACTCAGTGCTCCGGGGAGAACGGCTGATGTTCAGTAGAATTAAGAAGAATGGCCCCATGTCAGCACTAGATGTAAGCATCAATCATCTGATGATAAATGAGTCGAGGGAGACTGAAAGGGTTCTGCTTCTGCGTAAGAGCTGATAACTCTGTCCAAACATATCTCGCCCTTCACGAGAATGTCGAGAGTGGACCTGTTTCAGAGACAAAATAATGCAATGATTAAATTCCTGCCTTCAGCCACAGAAACTCAACATGACAACATGAGCCAAGGTCGTTGCATTCACGTTGCAGAGCAAGGCTCCTCGGGTCTGTTTGCTTGTTGTTTTTCCCTTCGAGCTCTCTGTGAAGAAATATGAAATAGGAAGGGGAAGGAAAGCCGGAGAAGGATTGGTCGGAGAACTATCAACGTGGTGGACTGTAATCTATTACAATGACGCTCCCAAGGATCAAAAGCAATGAGCTGCTGACTGTTTAATAAACTGCAAGCTTACACTGCAGTATGGTCTTAACTGTGATTCATTACTGTCACTGGATCTTCTATGAAAATAAAAGAGGCGCCCGAGGAGACTGCTGGATTCCAGCCACACTAAATTGCTGTAAATTGCCTCTGCATTCCATGTAAAGACTTTTTGTGCAGTTCGTTTTGATCTGTTTTCTTTCCCTTTATTTTATCACCAATTAAAAATGCATGAAAATAAGAGTTTTAAGATCCTCAGGAGTTTTCAAGTTTGCATACTCTAGGCACAGTTTGATATTTTATTCATTAATGTGTTTCCTTAAATCATAATTATAGAGGTAGATTTAACAGCTTGCCTCAAAGTCACGGCTGACATTTCTTACTTTATGAGGAGCAAACTGCAGCGAACGATCTCCAGCTCTTGAGGGCTTCATCTCGTCTCTTACAGCAATAGCGAAATTAAGTCTTTAGGACAATCTGGATCTATAGAGAAGATGAAATCTGTCACAATGAGTTTAGGAACCTGTAGAATGAGAGGCTATACATCACTTATCACCAGGGATGATTATTTTCCACATCTAAAATAATTTGGTAATTTGATTGAGAATCTGAAAACGTTCGTTTGAACCAGAAACATTTATCTTTTAATTATACATTTTCATCTTAGCATCTAAGAATCTGTAGTCATTACAGAGGTGCAATTAGCGTTGTTATTTGCATTTTGAATACCAGAATTAGAAAGCAAAGGCAGTGCTTATCGCTGAAGAAAGGCTGTTGGAAGGCCAGCCAGAGACTGTTGGGAATTGAAGGAGCTTGATACACACACAGCAGCAGGGCTCTAGTTCAGGGTGCTGCTCTGGTTAAATCCAACACTTGGCTGACTCATTACAGCGCCGTGAGTACACTCATTAGTCAGTTTCTGTGGGAACTGAAAACATCTTAAAAATGCCTTTAGATGGTCACCAAAATGTACTATAGTGCTCATATTATTTTTCAGAGTATAGGACAATCTATAATTAATTCTGCTGGGTTCATTGTTATTGTCATTGCTGAACAGGAGAATCTGGGGGATGCGATAGGGGCATCTTCTCACTGTTAATTGGCAGAGCAGAGAGGATGGCTTTTTGAAATGAAACTGAAACTTGTCATTAACATGACACAAGGCCGGAAATTTGACTCGTCGCGATGTTGCTAAAAAGAACAATCTGTAGTTCACCTCTCATTTTTAAATGCTATCTTTCACCTTGTAAATTGTAGACAAAGGTTCAAAAGAGGCAACGAGGCGGGCAGGGCTTCAAATGTTTAAGAACGTCTTGCTCCAGTGTGCGTGCATGCTTGTGTTTAATTGAGGGGTTTCAAGGATGCATGGAAACCTCATTACAGCATAAATAAGCACATCTCGGTACACAGGAGCCACTTTGTTCCTGTATTCACCCACATAAAACCAACAGAATCCACCAGAGATTATGTAAAGTGAAGCAGTTTTCAATGTATCTTTCTGTCAGCCGCATCGCTCCTCTCCAAGTGAACAAAAATGGTGCTACGGGAAAGTAATGATGAAGCCCATTCAGCCTGTATTAAGCCACCAGTTCACTCCCCTTCAGCGCTCTTGATTATGTTTGTGATGTAAATATGTGAGCGGAGATGCAGGATTTACATCGATGTCATTAAGAAATACAGATGCTTTTGTGTTGTAGTGCAACATAATGATTGAAGGAACTCGCTTCTTTTTTTCCACCGCTTTTGAAACTATCATTTGCCAGATTCACAGGCATTCCTGCCGTCATATGCAATAAATAACAGTTGTGCTCTTGACAAGCATCATCAAATTTCTATTTCAGTTTTTTTATAATGCAGTAACTGCAGGTTATAGTAATAAAAACATTTATGTGGATCTCAGCGCCTCCACAGGCTCGGCTATCAACCTCTGTCAGATCTTAAGATGATTCTTGTTTTGTATGGGGGGTGAAAAGAAAAAGAAATAAAACCACATGATAAAGTGTTACTTTTAGAGATTTGACAGGTAATAAAGAATCCCAGGCCAAGCTTTACAAATACATTAGGCCATTTCCCTAAGCCCAGGGACATATTAGTGCAGTTGGAGAATATTCATTCATAAATAAATAATGTTGAAGCAGCTTATGGGGCATCTGGCTTTATATTCGTATTAGCTGCTGTGCTCATGAAACCATGTATCATGATAAAGAGGATTCATGAGCACTGAAGCCTCTCTAAAATATGGTTCCTTCAAGCCTTTTGTTCTTGTAGAAAAGCGTAACATAAAGTTTCTTTTTCTATTTCCTGCTAATCCCATAATGTTTAGTTTTCTGTGCAGAAATGTAGATATGGATTTAAATTCACAACATCCTGGGTCAGGTTAAAAAACTGCAGACAGCACTAGAATCTTCTCACATTGGAAAAGGTTCATCTACTCTCAGATATATAGACAGTGACTTTCGGTGCTGTCTGGCAGCTTTTTCAGCACAGTATACCAGGTGTAGAAGAGCTGGGTCTGGGTCCATTTTGAGATTTCTGTAGCCTCCTTAATCCAGCAGTGGTACTTGTTGCTTTCAGATGTGACAGTTCTGTGTTTACATAGACCCTAATATTCCACTAATAATCTGAATAACAGCCCAGTCAGAATAAAAGTGCTTCATGTAACCACCTCAATCAGAAGAGACTGGCCCAATCCGGCCCGATCCCGCCTGGTTGGAAGACCTTAAAATATTTAATTATTTTACACCTCGATGGTCAAAATGATCAAAACAACGACTAGATGGTGAACAAAGCTGAAAAACACTCACAACTTCTTCTTATTTCCGGCAGAGTAGACACTTTGCACACGTCAAAAAAGCTATATTCTGATTAAACGCTTTGAGGCATGTAAATGCAAAACTTATCAGATCACTTTATTTGGTGTCCAGGTCAACAGTTAAGTTGGAATCTCTCATCAGAATGATTTCAATCGGGTTGAAGAAATATTGTCCATGAAACCGCAGCTTCAGGCATGTTTTATCCCACCTTGATGGTCAAGTCACTGAAATAACTGAAAACACACATGAGGCGCTGTCAGTAGAACTCAAAGGGTCACTACAACCTGTCTGATTCTGATCCTGCAGCCGTAAAAACAGAGAATGAAATACTTAACACATTACTGTATGCTATTGCTGCAAAATGCCTGGGATTCACAGCCATGCCAACACACTGTTGATCGTACAACATAAGACCAAACACTAACATAATGATATTTATATATTCATATTTTGATATGTGCTAATGATTAAATATTTCACTTGTTATGGGAACATATTGTTTGCGGATTAAATCAATGTTCAGCAACAAGCTACTTGCTGAAATAAATCAATATCTTGGGAAAAAACAAATCTTTGTTGTGGGCGATGCACCTGACCTCTCTAAGTTTGGCCATAAGCATCTGCAGACTATGAAACTATGTGTAGACCCCCCCTCCCACCAAAAACATACACACACTTTAAAGTGGAGCATGACTCTAACTATCAACTTCTGAAATCGTTATTGTGATATTGAACAAATAATATTTTATAAGCGTTATTTTCACAAGAGAGGGAAAAAATGTGCAACACCGCAACAGCACTGTGATTGGATGTCTATGTGTGTGAGCATCTATATTAAAATCAACTCACCGTTCGGATGGCTCTGATCAAAATCAGGAAGAGTGACAATTTCTCTCTGTGCTAATCTTGGTGTATTTGCTTTGTCTGAAACACTAGATAAAGAAGGAAAGGAAATGACAGCAGAGAATAATAAAAATTCAATAAAGAAAACAATGACAAAAAAAAGAAAAATCGGGTTCCCATTTTCTTTGAAATTTTACTCATTTTGAACCATTGGTGGGTCCCCAGGTGCTGAGATCTAAGTCTTCAGGTACTGAGTACCATTCAACAGTCCTGATGATAGGAGGGACATGGCCCTCAGCCAAAAGACCACACACACACACACACACACACACTTCACTGAGGGATACACCACATCTGCAGCCGCCCCACCTCCACCTCGCTCTGCTGGTGCCTTGGATCACTGCTCATGTTGTCCAACAGTGTTCCGCCTGGGAAGGATCTCAACTGTCAATCTCCAAGCTGTCAGCCACGCTGACCCACCGGACCCCGGACGAATCCTGCAATAGAAATCAAACAGCCCTTCCTCTCTGTAGAGAAAGTGTGTTGCTGTCTTGTACTGCTTTGAACATTACCCTGTGGAGGTTGATTGAGTGGTCTAGGGCAAAAAAGGGATAACAAACAAGCAGTGTGAAAGTGAATGTGAAATGAAGCTCAGCAGCAGATAGTAGAAAACAGGAAACTAATTGGCTGGACAAGGAGGAACATGCTAATAGTGGGCCATCAGGTTTGGTATTGGTACATTATTTCCCACTTTACAATGAATGATCATCAACAACTGCCCTGCTATAGGAAGTCCTCAAGAAAATGATTTAAAATAAGCTCTACATTTGGCTGCAGTTGAACACAACCCCCATTTCTCTTCACGGATTAAAATGATTTACAGTTAAGAGGTGGCGTCACTGTTCACAGCTGCCATTATTCTTAGTCTATATGTGAGACTGCAGTAGCTGTGAGGCCTAGACACTTCATAATCTGTTGTTACAGACAGGTTCATGTTGGTGACCTTTAGCTGCGCGCGCACATGCATATTATGCTTATGTTCTCGCACTTCTGTGCGAGTACCTCTCTGTCTCTGTTGTCCCCCGGTTCTTCCCTTGAATCCCAACTGCCCTTTTTCTTGCCTTCTAAAATCAATTATTATCGATTTTTCTGCACTCTCCGGGGTGGAGTCAAAAGAGGGGACAAAGAAGATAAAACCACAGGCGAATTGCTAAAGTAACTCCACTGTACCGTGTGGGACTGATAATATCACAAGAGAGGACTCAGATGCTGGTTCGACTCCATTTAAATGCACTGGAGAATAAGAGTAAATGGCATCCTCTGCTTACCAGGAAATTTCAAATGATTCATGGGGTGGATCTCAGCCAAGAGCTTGACTGGCTGTCCCGTTTTATGGCATAAACCAATATGCTGATGAACTTTGGGCAAAGATAACTATAGTTTAACACCTGCTTTAAGCTGAATCATTGATTAGGATTGACAGATCAGCTGTGTGGTGGGAGATGAAGACAGATGCTACAACATTCTGGCCTCCTTTACTTTTGGCTGCTAAATTTGTTTGACAGACAACCGGGTTACATACTTACACCAGACTGAAGTGTAAAAGCCAACTATGTGAAATGAGACTTGATACTTTTCAGAGGGGAAACACTACATTTATCTGACAGCTTGCAGATTTTATACAAAACACAATCTATGATGCATTGTTATAGATGAAAATGTCAAGCAATTCACATAGTAGATAAGATTTGCTCCAGCTCGACCAGCTGCAACATTAAAATGCTACCTACATGGTAATGCATTAATAATACAAATCCACTTATATAATACTATGTATGATAATGTAAACCTCTGCATGATGAGTACTGTTACTTTTGATACTTAAAGTACAATTTAAGTGCTGATAAAACCTTTGCACTTTTACTTTGAATGCAGAACTTTTACTTGTAATGGCGTATATTAACATTGTAGTATTTCTAATTACTTAAGTAAAGGATGTGAGGGCTCCTTCAGCACCATATGCTTTTCTGACATTCCAAAGCATAATGATCAACTAAAGAATTAACAGTTGGTGAATCAATAGTGGTTTCATGCTGGTTGTTAGAGACAGTCCAGGAACATGCTTTCACAGGGCACTGTTTTTATTTCCTGTCTGGTTCAGAGAAATCTGCACATGCCAGCTCGTGCACCCCCTATATTCTGCAGCCAGGAAAAGCTTGAAATAATAATCCTGCCCAGAAATTTTGAGACGCTCATGTATTGCACAGCCTTGAGGTCTGGGATAATACACAGTCTCTGCAGCGAGACAATGAGCAGTAGATTTGTGTGCTCGTACACTTGCTCGCCCGGCCACAACTGGGTAGAAACTGGATAAAATGGGGATCTTTGAACATCCAAATAAAAACGGCATCAAAATGTGTCTCATGCTGCTACAGTACAACTTGTGACAGCTGTGAGAATGCAAACACTTTTATGGAGATATGGACAGATATGGAGGCTGTGGACAGTTTGCAGATCTGAAAGTTGCACCATTGATTGGTTACACTCATTACTGGCTCAAGGTGAGATCACAGGCTTCTCTGACATGAATCAGTCTGATGATGTGAAATAGGAACACATAGCTTCAATGTTAATTTCACTTTAAATTATTATTTAATCAGCAAGTCTCTATAAAACAAAGAAATCCAACTACAATATGTTGCATGGAGTCATGCTGAGGGACAATTTGTTAGAGAAAAGCTCCCTCTAGTGTAGGAATGAATATAAACCTTAATAACAAGACATCATATTGGTTTCAATATTTTTAATCAGAGTTTTCATTTTGTATTTGCATGGGTAAACTAACAAAGTATATACACATTTGTCTTTTGAGAAATTAAAAAAACATCAAAAGTGCATACATGATAACAAAGCGAAATAAATTAACACAGAAGACTTTGACACAGTATAATGAACTTGAAAATACTCGATGTCAGAACACGTTGCTAAACTCTCTAAAAAATTATAGAAAAGAAAATTTAAGAAAAAATTAAATGCCAGAAGAGAGGCCCTAATGTAAAATAAACATTAGGCCAGTTCAGACAATGCTGATGTCAATAACCTCGCGAACCTGGTACAACAAGCAATACAGTAATCCGGCCTCAACACGTGAAACTAAAACTCTCAAATGAATGCAGCATACAGTATTTTACAAAATGTTTTAGGAATGATACATTAAAAAAAAAGACAAAAAGGTCAAAGGGGAGACGTGCAATGCATTTAGCGCTGTAGTGTTCTTTGTTAGAAAGTTACTATTCATTACCGCTTGTTTTGCTTAAAGCTTCTGAAAGGTTTCAGTATCATCAGTTTGTAGTGTTTACAAGTGGAAAATCTATCATCCCAAAAAAAAAGTCCAAAAACTATTTCACCCCAAACTCACAATTTTAGTCTTATTCTGAGTCCTTAAATATTAAGGGCAACACCTTTTGCATTGCTGTAGTACTACAGTATCTTAAGCAGCTCAAATGTAGGATTTTGGTACTTTCTGTGGGTTTCTGCGGTTATTGCAACTTTAATTTGGCAGTTAAATGCCAAGACAAAAACATTACCGATGACGGCATTAATTAATAGTTTCTTTGTGTGACTCTGTTAACTAAACAGCTGTGTCACAACAATAACTCAATGCAGGATTCTCTAATCTGCATTAACAGAAGACAGTGACTGATGTTTTATACCCACTTCACCAGTTATCACAAAAGAAAATAGGGGTGCTGCATGAAAGCATGTTTGGAAGTTTGCTTGCTGTTAAATTTCCCATTTTGAAATTTAAAACATTTAAATTTAAATAAAAATCATGATTGAAATGATTGGTGTCATAAATACTACAAAATGTATTAAATGAACATTAATTGTTCATTACATAATATAATATAAAACTACAAATGTACTATCTTTCTTTATTGCATTTATATATATATATATATATATATTTATTTGAGTTGCCTTTATATTAGAGACTGACCACATCTTTGATGCAGCTGAGAACATTTCAACAAACTGTTTTCACTGAACTGAAATAATGGAAGGCCTTTTAACAATACATACATACATACATGAGGCTATTTAGTAACCACATAGAGATCGACATCGCATCCATAGTGTTGTCTCTGCTGGTGTACAACAGTACATATTAAACATCTTGTCCAAAAAAAAAAAAAAACTGTAACCCACCAGTTTGGTAGGAGCACCCAGAGAGCACAGATCAGCAGAATTCAAAACTAAAATGAGGATAAAATTAAAACATTAAAAAAGCAATTAAATTGAATTGCAATTATGGTAGTAAATAGATTTTCGTATAGGCAAGACTTTTAACTTGTATCCTTTTAACTGTACAGATGAAATATTCTGTAATTTACCATTTCTAAATATTGGAATGTGTGCAAATTAAGCAATGGAATATACCAGCCATGCTCTGCTTTCTCACAGGCTCTTGCATAGTTAATGAAATACATGCATTAGCGTTTTCATGCAATACTGCATTCCCTAATCATTCTCAATTCTGTACATTGACAACAAATAGAAAACACAGACAGCAATTGCAGTGAAGAAAGTCAAAGAATGAGATGATCATTGGATTATTGCTCTACTACTAGTGTGTTGGCCAAGGCATAATAAAAACTAAAAAAATGTTTTTATGATTGGAAGCTACTGAAAACTTTCATGTCTGTGATATAATACAGGACCAGAGTGATACTGTAGACATTCAAATCATACACTGGGTTTTTTAGAACAGCTCTGCAATGTACTATAGACATCTTTAAAGAATTCAAGACTGTACAACATCACAAGGTTGCTACTGAATGAGCTCACTTACTTGTGATAAAAACAAGACAGTAATGTAGGCAATGTGGTGGCTAGTTAAGTGTTATGGATGAGTGAAAACAGGATGGAAAACAAGAGAGGTGCAGGCTGCAGCTTTCAGGTTTCAGTTCTGTACAGAAAAATAATTATTTCATTTGCCTCATAAAAAGTTTGGTTGGCTACAATATGATCTGAAAGTAGGACCCCTATTTAAATATGAAACACAATATACAGTATGACTCACATCGTCCGCTGACCCTTGTTAACATTGCCCCAGAAATATAAATAAAAATGTCAAAAGTGAGGGGCCTCAACTCCTAATGCACTGGGTTTTGACTTCATGAATGGATTCGTAATCCAATAAACGTCTTATTTAGAGAGTGGACTGAGAGGACAAACAAGTAAGTGCAATGGCATGGTTCAGCTGTAAAATGCACACTAGCCTTGACAACTTAATTACAGACTTTACGACAGGCAAACAAGACGGTGAAATCCAAACTGACATAAACTTGTCCTGCTTTGATCCAAAGTGCCATGCAAAGGTTCCTGATAGATTACAATGTAAAGTAGAAAAGAGCAGCTAAAGGAAAACCACCACATTTAAACAGCAGTTTGTTATTTCTATGGTCAGTGACAGTTTGAACACAGTAGTTTATGTTTTGTTGTTTCTATGGGTTACATAGTATTCTCAACAGATGGCTGCTAAACATTGCTGGGTAGAATTTGGGTTACCAAAGTGTCTCCATATGGCAATTTCACCTGCCGCTGTGCATTGATTACACAAATAATGTCTGCTATAGCTTGTTTTGCAACAAGACAACTTTCTATCCAGCTTTTGCATAAGTCAGCAGAAAAACATTGGCCTTCCAGCTCATTTCTACATCATGAGATGTAAAACACTGATCTCAAAATTTTATTTGGACTGGTTTCTAAAGCAAACCTCCCTGCATCTCTGACCTACACCAATGTCAGGTACATTAAGGCTGCTGATTTGCTCAAACCCTGCACAGGCCATTTAAATAACATACAGGCATCTTTAAACTGAGTGGCATTTCCTCTGAAACCATCTGAGAACCAATGTAAACCTGGTAGATGCTACAGAGCAACAGTTGAGAGAAATACTGTAGATCTAGAATTCAAAGATGTTAATATTTAACGTAAAAACTACTTACTAATGTTGGATTTCAATGACGTATCCACATTCATTCATTAAAAAACATACGCTATGCTGGTATCTAATGTATGAATATTGCAGGTGGGGTAAATGTACAACGATCGAGCCGATTTCTCAAAACAAGACCAGCAAGCTTCATGACAGGTGCAGTGACAACATCCTGCCTGTGCCTCTGCTGCAAAAGAAATATACCATGCAGCGGCTTATAGCTCAGCCTACATATCCATATTTGGACAACAACTGCTCGGAGACTATATAAATGTAGTTCAACGATTAATTAAATGGCTCATTGTCAATTTTCAGTCTCAGCCTGATGAAGATGGCAAAGTATTGTCGTCTCCAATGAGGTACCACAGGTATGAGAAATGCTGCCAACAGGTTTCTGGTCCACTGAAGTGCGTGGTCACAGTTCTGAACATCAGCATTTGAAAATATGCTCATTTAACAAATATCAGTGCCAGAGGAGCGTTGGTCTGTTACAGCACCAGGTGTAGTAAATGGGTGATTTCTTCTTAAAATTGCCCCAGAAACATTGAGATGAATGTACCCTTTTACCATTTCAAGTCTATGGCCTGTTGACACTACTTTACGATACGTCTTGAAATCATGAACATACAACATTAAAAATGAGATAATTACAGCAAGATATAGTGAGTGTGTGTGTGTGTGTCTGTGTGTGTGTATGAATGACTGTTTTGGGTAAAAGAAAACTACTTTATCTATACAAAGTGCGAGCAATACAACATTCCTACTCAGTGATGCATACAGCAGTAGACTACAATGTTGCCAAAGGCATTCGTTTCCATGTACAGTATTGAAAGGCGCTTAAGATCATTTTCTTGCTCATGGAAAGGAAAAAGTGGGTTATATACTATATACTTATCAATATCTGTACAGACACCAATATATAACGTATTTATATACTTTGACTTTAAAGGGTTTCATTCGAAAACACGCCATCCCTTTGAGAAAAAAGTAGTTCAATAAGCATTTGATAAAATACATTTCTATCGAAAAAGCACTAGTATTTAACAAAAATAAAGTTTTAAAATATTGGAAAACTTGTCTCAATGTGTGTACCAATTCCAATTCTTTCTCATCTCAAATCCTTTTCTGTTTTGGTCCAAGGCCTGCCATCACCTCTGTATTTCTACTCTTTTGATGTTCATAATAAGTTTGAAATCATCTCTTATTTGCCTTTTCAGCTACGTATCAATCCTCGATACTCTCAAGAGATGAAGTGTGAGATTACTCATCAGTACATACAGTATAGTCTAATCCTCAACAGAAACCACTCATACTACCCTTATTAACCAAATGCACGAGGTGTATGTAGAAAGTGTTCGAAAAACAGATTGCAGGTCTTACTTAATACAATCAATGAAAACTGCTACAAACGCTTAGCCGCAACTATTTCAGAATGAAACTCTTTTGTATGTGTGTGACATGAGTGTGAGAGCATATGAACTCAGATTCAGTATTTGTCCAGAGACTATTTTTGATGTTACAGTTCTGTTCTCACTGCTGTTGAGTTTAAAATTCTTATACTAACAGCAGTGAAGTTTATTTCCATCTTAATTGCAAGAATATGTGGTTATATCAGTTCAAAATGTCTCTGCAAGACACATTATGCATGGTTGGTGCATACAAGGTGAAAATGTTTCTTACAATCTTCATTTCTTTTAACGTATACACTGCTGCATTTTAAATCAGGCTTTGCCAGCGCTATATTTTGCAAGCAAACTAAACGGTGTAACAAGCCTCTTGTCTGAAGGAAGGATAATTGGATTTCAAGATTCCAATAGGGAATTCTGTCAGCTGTCATATAGGCCTCCAGTACACACAATCAACTAGGTTGTGTTGTGCAGCTGAATGCATATGGCATGCTCATGTACCCTCCTCGCCAGAAAACATCAAATGTGTCAAGCTAGCACCCTGCACCCCATTTTCTTACTCGCATCAAAATCATACCTAATGCTCAAAAAAGGTGTAACTGGAAACAATATACACTGCTTTAAAAAACAGAACTGGTGACATACCAGGCAAGTGTTTGGCACCCGAATATGCAGAGGATTGCCAGCATTCGAACCTCAAAGTCAGCATATGCATCTGATGCCAGTGTACAAAACAATAACGGAAAAAAATGTCTCTTTACAAATACGTCCGGTGCTCACTGAAATTTAGGCACAAAGAAAATAGCTGCGTTATGCAAGTTGTTCAATGTAACTACCATGGATACATATCATTGATATGTCCAACACGGACACATCATTGAGGCCTCTGTGTTGTACGTGCAGGAGATTGCATGCTTGATGACAGCTTTTGGGAAGAAGCCATCCTTTGAAGAGGCTTCTTCCCGTTTGCGGGAGACTTGAGACTTACTTCAGATCCGGAAGACTTGGATTTTCCAACGTTTAATAGAGTGCGACTGAGAGAGCTGGGTGGCTTGGAGGATGCCCTTACCTCTGACTTTGTCTCACCTCCATGAGTCTCTATAGATGTCTGAGAAGACACAGCATCTCCTGTCTTGCCATTATCACCACCGATGTCCTTGGCTTGTCCATTTTGCTTACATGTCCTCTCTGAGGCCTTTTTGGCAAGCAAGGTGCTCTTTCCTAAATCAGCCGACCGGCGGCTTTCCCTTTGTCGGAGGGCACTCTTGAAGAAAGACAACCCCTTTTCCTCAGGTTTGCTGCTGCGCTGCAGGTCTCTGGTGGATACGCTAGGTGAGCGCAGGCTAGTGACAGAAGAGCTACTGCTGGAGCTCCGCAGAAATCTCCTCTCAGGCCGGTAGCTTTCCCCACTCTTAGAAAGGGGAGAGCGGGTTGCCCGGCTGCCATGGAGATTGTCGGCCATGGGGCTAGACTGCATAGAATCTCTGCTGTAGCTCCTTTCGACCAGCGTTTTCCGACTACTCGTGGAGCTTTTCTCAGTGCCACTGGAACTCTTCTTTGTAGTTGGGGAGGGAGAAGCTGAGGACAGAGGTGCGGATCGAACACATGGCTTATGTTGTGGCGTTGCCTCTAGAGGTTGAGTTGCCTCCTTTGTTTTGGAGGGAGTTCCACTGGGGATAGAGGTGCTTCTCTTGGCATTTACACTCTTTTCTTTAGTATTGCTTGTCTTTTTGCCTTTCACGGGTGTACTGGAAGACATCTCAGAAGTGGGGGTCTTAAGGGTTGAGCACAAGCGCTTCTTGGAGGTTTTCTCTTGCTCCACTTTGCTGGAACTCTTTGTGGAACCTGTGCTTCCTGCCTTTGAGGCAAATCCTCCGATACTGCTCTTACGTTTCTGTTCTTTGGAGGGAGTCGGTTGGGTGGGTAGAATGTTTTGGTCTATAGCTGTAATCTGGTTGTTGTTTTCAGTTGGCTCATTTTTGGTGCTCTTCTTTTCCACTGGAGTGGGTGCCCTGCAGTACATCATGTCTAGGAACCTTTTATTGTTGTCCTGGTCACTCAAGTTGCTCTCCATCATAGACAGAGGAGACCTGCTGCCAAAGTAGCGTTCATGTCTACTGTAGCTGCCAAAACAGGACGTGGAAACTTTGTCATCACAGGCCTCTCCTATCCTCTCTAGAGGAGGAGAACATCGAGAGTCGAGGGAGAAACGTGAGGGTGAGTTGGATCTCATGTGCAGCTTTGCAGATAGAGACCAGGAAGGCTTTATCCCACTGTCGCTGAAGGCTAAAGGACTAGCGATGGAAGACCTTGAGGACAAGCTCTGACGCTGAATGCTCCTCACAAAAGGGCGAACAGAGAATCCTCCTGAAAACAAGGAAACAATTGAGAAAGAAATATACGTTTTGTGAAGAAATCTCAAATATTTAAAGGGCTGCAATTTTTGTACCATTGCACCATTGTCACACCACTGACTGCCTCAGCGTATCAACCTTGCACAGCAGTGCTAAACTGTGCAGCTTCCACAGAGCTAGACTTGGAGGTTGTAACAAATGCTCTCAGACTTGAGCCTTTTTCAGATATTGCTTTAACTAACTTAAATGTGCAAATAAAACTTAATAAATTTATAAATAACAAACAACTTAATAAAATCATCACAATTATTATGATAACTATGACGCCACAATTAAATGTTTAACCGTAAGTAACAAAACATTGGTTGCACAAAAGAATACATTACATTATTTGGAAGAGTTATCCATAATGAGATCTGTGAAGGTTGTAGTTAAATACCAGTTTGCCTGGCCAACATATTTGGAGACTACGCCAACCCTGTATTCTGGAGCGTTAAACAGATCCGACATTTATATTAACCACAAACAGCAGCCCAAGCCAACATCTTTCTCAATGTGGATTCACTCGGTATGTGAGGTTTCCCACAATAGGCGTGTCCTCTTGTTTGTTCCAGTCAAATGTGACACATGTCATGTCACTTTCTGCCTTGTCCCTGCAATATTCTCCCTCTTGTCAAAGTGTAATAATGGAATTTTGGAGTTGGCATTACAGAGTTCCTGACTATAAAAGACATTTGGGAAACCTTGGCAGAAGAAATACTGTCAGTGGAAGGAGTATTGCACTTTATGCAAAGGTTTGTGTTGCTCATTTTAAAAAAGTGGAATACACTGAGACACAATGACAGCAAAGCTGTCTCTTTGAAGCCCCTTCCTTTCGTCATTTGGGTCTGTAACTGATGGTTTGCCACGTCTCCTCTTTTGTTTTGGTTTTCTAGTCTCCTCTGGTGGGTGGTTGGACTTAGGAATGGCATTATTCTAACATGGTTTTGCATCTAAAAAAGCAAACATAATTTTGTGCTTCTCTTAACTTTGACCTGAATTTTTAAATTCAAGTAAAAAAACAGCAGCAGTTCATTTGTGTGTAATGAAACTGTAGAAAAGGCAGTGCTACAAAGAACTACAATTTGACAATGGTAAAATCAAATAAATGAAAACAAATATAAGCATTTTCTTACCATCATCTTCACTGCGTTCTCCTGGAAACTCCACTGACTCAGCCAGTGACGCCAGAGATGTGCGTCTGGATGAGGCTCCAGAGGCCAAGCTAGCAGGCCTACTGCCAGGTAACCTGTTGATCCAGTGGTCACACAGGGAGGAACTGGTGGAACCTGTGTAAAAGACACAAAAGCTCTAATATGGCAATTTCCCCAAAAGGTCTGACCTGTGTGGTAGAGACATGCACATTAAAATAATTGCTAAAAACCAGAGTGAGGCTTTACTCTAATTAAGATGTTTCATTGGTTGCATTTAGGACTGTAACATGAGTAGTCCTGTTGCCATGCTTCACAGCACAGTTTAATTAATGGCTGACAGCTCCACATTATAGTACATTACAATATTAGTTTCTCTCTAGTATTCACCCTCAAACCCAAACCTTCTGTCACAATGGTACTTTGTGACTATGCTCATGCAAATATTGCGATAACACCACACTTTCACACCAGTCTACGTCACAATGTGACTGGAATTCTACATACAGTAGATGTTGGACCAACAGTAGGAAATCAATACTGACCAGCAACAGAGCTGTTGGCCGACCAGGAGGGAATAGCTGTCCTCCGCTGGTAGAACAGTATATAGGCTGTCTGATGGCACACATCATCGTCAAATACTGGTGAAACCTCACTATCATCGAAGCAGTACCACTGACCATCAACGGAGTTCTTACAGTAGGCTGTGAGAGCAAAGCAAAGGAGAGAATAGAACAAAATGGATGATGAACACATAATTCTCAAATATAACCTTTGAACTAGAACAGCTGTTTACAGCATTACCTGTGTAGTGGCCTCCGTGCATGTTCCCGTGGTGGTTGCACACAGCATACAGGTCATACAGGTAGTCATCTGGGTTTCTTCCCAGGCCATATGGCCGTCTCCACGGTGACCAATGGGAAGGTAAACTCCAGCTGCTCTGGCTTCTCTTAACCACATGAGGTGCCATGTCCATGCCCATCAGAGGGAACTTCACCATGTTCTGCATCTTCACCCTCCGGTCGCCTTCCTGAAACAGAGGCCATGGTAAACAGGTCAGCATTTAAGGAACGAGTCCAGCCTACCTACCTGCGATGGGGTGATACATTATCAGACAGAACCACGGAGCCACAGTGTATTTGTGGTTCATGAAAAGTATAAAGCAGCTACCCACAACCATTACTGAGGACTTCAAACTGCTTGATGAAGAATGTCAGCCAGCTCTTTCCTTACATTAAAAGATCAATTTAGTAAAATCTACAAAGGATGATGGCTTCAGGAAAATAACATGACATTTCTTAACCCAGGATCAGTAGGGTTGTTTATCATTTAAAATTTTTCTATATTGGTTTATAGATTATGGTGGTTGACAAGATGGGTTTCAGCACTGATTATATTTTTTAATACCTTACAGTACTTTGAAAAATGTAAATATAAATATAAACAAATTAAGCCATAAATGTTAAATGGTAAATGTTGTCTAAACACAAGCATCTGTACAAGATCTTTGCCAAATGCTCAGAGAGTAGATCTAGTTTCACATTTCTTTTTTCTATTTGAACAGTGTTTGGTTGAGTTGAAATACCTGTCTGAACCTCTTGAGATGCAGTATGAGCACATCCGGCAGAGTCCACAGGCTGAGCTTAATGCGGCCCTGCTGCAGCTGCTTGCAGTGGGGACACCGCCAGGCATCGTCTGGGGCCAGCTGAATAACACACACAGAGCCAAGGCAGCAGTCATCAAGGACAAGCTCCAACCACCCTGCTTATAAAATAGACCTCACAGAGGATGAGGCCCTGAGTTTTTCCTCTCTATTCTCCTCCAGAGCAATTGAAGGCAAGTCAAACCACAGTGAATATGTAGGTCTGTGCTGAGAACTTGTAGCTTATTCCAAACATAGCTTTCAGAGTGAAATACACAGTAAAACCACAGAAAGTGAAAGGCTTTTTGAACTTTAGCAGAAGAATAATACACCAATGGGGAGGAGACAAATGTGAGGCTATAATTCAAAATATGCTTACCACTGACATGTGTCAAGAGAAATCTAAGATTTATTTTCTAACGTACTGACAGTGTGTGCGTGTCTGTGTATGCGGCCAAAATGCTACCTGCTCCTCCTTAGTGTAGAGCTGAAAGCACTGAGCGAGGGTGCAGGCCTGCGGCTGATGATGCTGTTCCCTGTGCAGATACACACTCTCAGCATCAGGAATGTACTCCTCCTCAGTGTGTCCAAAAAGACTGTGGGAACATGAAGCACAGTCATCCATTCACTCAACAGCAAAGTCATGTGAGGGTCATACGGTCTGCCTGGAGATTTTGGTCAAACTGCTTCTTATTTCAAAGTAAAATATTTTAAGAAAGCTCGTGTGCTTGTTTAACACATCACAGTAATCCAGGGCCGGGGACAAAGTCTGATAAGAAAAACTGATGAAAGAAAACTTCTGATGAGAATGTAACTTCAATTTGACCAGCAAAGTGTGTGTGTATAATGTGTGTGCAAGTCTTAACCACACACCATAGTAATTATCTTAATTGACATACGAGAAGACATGTCGCTGATTGTGTAGGCGGAACTTCAGGCTCTGGTGTTTACTTTAAAACCCACAACTGTTTCAAATTAAGCACATTTGTAAGTCGATTAAGCAAGTTCATTTTTCAAAAGCAAATAATGTGATGAATAGCCTTTAGGGATAAGTAGTAGGAGGCACCTACATTCGACAGCTCAAAATAGGTTTAATCCTGTAAAACAGCCCCTGTTAAAATCGAGCTGTTGCTTAGCTTGACATTTAGTCTTTTCAGAAATCCTGCACAATGCAATTGTCACCATCGGTTTTATTGAAAATTTGCATCACCTTCAACTGCAAAACGGTGTTCTTAACTGACACATGAAGGTGCAGTGATGTGTGGGCGAGCTTATTATCCTGACTGTAGCAAGATGTTGCCTTCTAAGCCAATGAGCGGTCACATTAAGTTGAGAAACGGGTATGAGGAGTGGATGACCTTATTGACCAATAAGGGATTCAAAAGATGGCAATGTTGTCAGATGGGGCCTTCAAATGCTTTCAGGTCACACTTTGTTGCAATACGTGATACTGCTGATTGTTGTTGTTGCGTCTCATCTCTGTCATGGCTGACAAATACCTCTGTCAGCTCAATTGTGCTCTCTACATAATCACTGTCAGACAAGCTCGTTAGCCTGCCTGTAAACGGCCTTCGTTAAAATTACAGTAAATTACACATTCAATGCCACGTCTAAAAGGCAAGTCGTTAAAACGAGTGGCTTAACCCGTTCTTCCAAATGAACACCATAGTTTAATCATATGTAATTTGGTGCATGCATGTCTCCCAGTTTTGCAACAATCTAATATACAGTTCCCAACACGGCTTCTTTTCATTCTGTGCAGAACAAACACACTGTAGATAAAACAAAACAGACCACAGAACTCTTGCAAATATTAATCTTTTTCACTCACTAGTCCTTGGTCTCTTTGTCCCACTCTACCACAATCTTCACATGCGGTGGCCCCCCTTGTCCACAGGACTTGTATGCTCTGTAGTGGAAACAATAGTAGTGGGAAACAAATTAAGTCATTTATCAGGCAGGTGTCATTTATAAATGGGACTTTATTCCACTTCATTTATGTCACTGTAGGCAAAAGCATTTTCTGAGCAGAGTTGTGTGCCACATAATCCATATGCAATTTAAGGGGTCAGTGAAGGGATCTTCTTTAGAGGATGGGTTAATCCAGTATGACCATAAAAACTGAAATAATGTAGTTACTCTTAAAAATCAGACACAAGTTAAAAGCTGAAATGTATTTCTAAGAGATTCTAGTTGTTATGAAGAAAGTTATTTATCACAGTAATGACAAAAACAACTTTGATTCATGCACCTCTATGGACGAACAATGTTGTGACTTGTTTAATTGTTGCAAACTTATGTAGGTATTAAGTCAAACGTGCATTTTAACAAACAGTCAAACTCATGTTAGGACATGTCACCTTATCGGAACTATGAGCGAAAGAGAACTGATGGGGGCATGTGTGTAAAGAGAAGATTAAAAGGACAAGATGGATGTAATTTGGACCTCACCTCATCATCCAAGATGATGCCTGTCTTTACCTTTGTGTGCATACAGTGTTTGCTTTGACTTCAGCCTAGCTCACTTTCCCCTTTCACAGAGATTTATGCTGAGAAAACACTCCTGGTTTCAGATATCTGCATACCATCGAACAAAACAGCTGGCTGACTGACTGGATTGGCTTAGAGTGTAAGCCAAGAGGTTTAAGACCAAGATGGATGAAGTAAAATCTCTTCGAAAAATCTGATTGAATGACACTATGCAAATCTAAATGGGCACTAATAAAGTAATACAGTATTTTTAAACAAAAGTAAAAGTGTGCATATTTGCCTTGTAACGTTCAAATTTTATTTTTTCCAACTTTTCAACACGATTGGCTCTGAAAGGTATCATGTCAGGTGTATGAAAGCATATAGTGTGTGCACATAAACACGTAGACACATTTGTGTATTGACCAGACATCAAAATCAAAAAGCTGTTTATCATTGAAAATCAACCACAATATACATTTTTGATTGGAACACAGACATTACATACAACAGCAGAACTAACCTATCCACAGTTTGGTGACACAGTGGTCGCTCGTCTTGAGGAAGGAGGTAGGTGATACCAACCACACCAACCACCCGAAGACTGAAAGGTCCAACCTGCACACAGTGACACCCGTCAATACATCAGTGAGACTAACAAGTAATAATCCAAAAAAACAACAGGGACGCCTGTTAATAATTTCACTGACAGTAATTTTAGAATGTCACTTATTCCACTCTTTTTGAAGTACAAATTTTCTTGTCCATCCACTTATTATTGCTCTTCCTACCTGAACGTAGACCCCAGGCCTCAACAGATGACGCATTTTCTCCAGGATCTCTTTCTGTAGAGCATCCCAGGTCACAGTGCGCTCCATGTACAGTACAAAAGGGAGTCCGAACCTAAAACAACATGTGCGGAGCTTTGTTAGCTCTTATCAAATTCTCCACTTGTCCTTTGAACAACACCAATAGCCCACTAACCCACTACTAACATTGGTATTGTGTTATAATGATAATCTAGTCTTTATTATTGACAAGAACATGAGAAAATGGCCTGTGTTACAAAGTCATAACAAGGACAGAGGACAAGTTAACATCACGGAACATACAATATTCTAAATGTAGCACCTCTTTCCTTGGTGGCCAGTGCAAGCTCTGTTACACACCAGAAGGATTATTTTTTCTGGTCCCAGGTTTTTATTGGGTGATGCAGTTAAAGGAGTCATGGCCCCCTGCATGAAGGATGGAGTCCTGCTGATTTCTGTCCCATACTTCAAATTGTTATGATTCAGATTTGCCAGGAGACTTCCTGTGAAAGGAAGCAAACAAGTTTCCATAGATTCCCTTCTATTCATTTAATGAGGGGGAAAAAAAAAAAAAGCTGAATATTTGCACACACAAAAAACAAAAACTATGAATTACCTCTTTTTGTGCGTATGTTGTCCAGTTTGAAGGTCTCTGGTGTCTCAAAGGCAAATATGGAGTCACTCTCTTGAATGATGTCGAGATCATCGTCATCATCACAAAATGAACGATGAAAACCATCGTAGTACATTTCAGTCAAGACAAACTGAAAGAGAAAAAAAAAAGTTAATATAAAATGTGTATCACTAAAAATGTCAGGGCAATATCCTGCCAAATTTAGCACTCTGTCATTGCAGCCTTAAGGACAACTGTGTTTAAAAATGTACAACTGAGTCCACTTGATAAAAAACCCCGGCTTACGACAAACTACTGTTCAGAGGCAGAACTGGCTTTAGGAACAGTGAGGTAACATGGTGCGACTGTAACATAGTCTCGCTGTGTCAGACCCTGAGCTGATAACAGACAGGAATAGCACCTGGTCCATTGGGATCTTGGTTTCACGTGACACAGCATCTCTGAGGCGATAGACGGTACTGTTGAGGGGAACAGCAACTCCAATCCTCATGCAGTGAGAGTACTTGCCCTGGTACACCACAGTCACATACAGGGGCCTGGCAAAAACAGTGAACACAAATGAAAATATGCTCTTAACATACTTTACTATGTAAGCAGGGTTTCTCCTGTTTTACAGCCATGTAAACCTTTATTACAGTGTAAACAATCATGGTAGATTTCCCCAAAGTTCACATGTTTTGACAGTCTATGAGCTTTATTTTTCTGGACTGAACACAATGTTGTTTTGGTTTGAAACTCCAAGGAGCACACTCCTCCCACACCCACTCCTGCTGCAGCCTCACTCCTCCAACACACCAGGTTACATTCCTTTTCCTGTAACCACACACTGATATTTGCTTCAGATTCTCATAAATCTGTCAACACACACACACACACAATTTGACCATCAATGAAAGGTGTCATTTCTGTGCTTGCTTCGATGGTAGAAAAACTGTTATAACAAACATACTGCAAACGTTTTCTTAAAAGGCTTATTGTACCAATACATAGTTTGCTCTAGTTATGCACAAGTGATTACTGTTTAAACTTTCCAAACCAGTAATAATTCGTCAGGAACATGTAAAAACCTGTCAGCTGAGCACTGTTAACACACCTCATGCTAGCACAGTAACTCACCGCGTGTGCGGCAGTGGAATCGGTAAGGAGATGCAGAGGAAGGGATCAAACGTATTGCTCTGCTTTTGGCAATGTGGACAGGTGAGAGAAGACCTGTTGAGAAACGCAATGCAATCTCTTAATATAGCAATATAATGTGGCCATACTGGAAAAACACAGACCTTTAACTGGACATAAAGCATACTTGTACTGAGCCTGAAACAGTTCTTGCACAAATGACCCAGCAGAGAGGGGAGGAGATGGCCCTTCTATACTTTGGTCATCTTCTTCAATAGGTGGCTGAACAAACACAAACAGGTTTTATTAGTCAGATGTGTAAGTCATAAATAATACCAGTTTATCAGGGTTCATAAGCTATTGGGAAAGCCATAGTATACCCGGTTTTATTGACTAGTTCCACGGTATAAAAAGGAAACAAGACCAGGCAAGCCTAGCTAGACCGTACTATTACAGCTCATTTGTAAGATACACAGAGTGATAAAATGATTTAAACACACGCGAGTTACTGTATAATGCAATGTCACAAAATAGCCCTGGTAGGCCACATACATTTAGTGTTTTTCAATAAAACTCCAAACTGTGCCCGCAACAACCCCTCCACAAGTCGTCTCAACTCACTTTAATAGCGGGCCTGATGCTGGGGTTGACAGTGTTGAAGTCCTCGTGTACTCTGTCCAGCAGCCACAGTAGAAACTCCTGTGCATCGTGCTGAGAATGCCCTTTAAACTGGGTGGCATTTTTTGACACAGCATTCTGCAACAAACAAGCGTGGCCCAAAGGTTACAATGCATTTGTTTGCCATGAAGATTCATTAGCTGCACATGCTAAACCTCATTTGTGCTGCAGCGTTGTGGGTCAGTATTGGCATTTTCAGCATGCGATGGCAGAGTAAGTTTCCCACCAGAAGCATCTGTACAGATAATGATTTTACCTTGAAATCCCTGCTGTGCTGGGGGGTATACTCAAACGTCCATAAAGCCCGCACGAGTCCGGACAGTTGCTCTGTAACCTCTCCTTTGGCCAGAGGATCCTTCTTCTGCAGATGTACTCCATTTTTCTTTGGTTTGGCCTCATCCAGCTCCTCGTCTTTATAGTGCTCCAAAACGAGGTACTCAGCAAAGAGTTCCGTGTTACTGAGGCACTGCAGAATTGCATTCATGAAGCAGGTGTTCCCGTGGTTTTTTAAACCCGACAATCCAGGAACTCTCTCTCCACACAGGAAACCCCCGAGGTCCCCATCATCCATGGGCACATCTTTACTTCCAGATTTAAAGGTGGAGAAGCCTCCATCATCTTTGTCATCCTCTGTTTGTACTTCAGATCCAAAGTGGGATAACGCTGTCAGCGTCCTCAGGACTCTGCTCATAAAACTGCCCACAGAGCGCACGGAGCCTCGCCTGAACAGCTTCTTGCTGAAGCTCGACTTCTTGTCCTTGGTTGCGGCTTTGCAAGACATGACTCCTCTTTCACAGACGCGCAACTCGGGCAGATGTGTTGTGGGGAACGAGAGCCATCACTCTGGCTGCTATCTGCTGCTCCATGTCAACGCATGTGGACAGCAATAAACGCCAATTAGTTCACGCCAAAGCCTACGCTGCTGGCAGCAGTAGGTGTGTTAGCAAATCTCGACTAATAATAAACATTTTAATTGAGGCGTCTTCTTCGGGAGCATGCCGCGGCAGATGTTCAATTTCACTTGTCAGATAACGTTAGCACATCGTGCACTAACGTTACAATATTGACTGAAATACTGGCAAAGTCCAATTACGTAATGGGTTATGAAGCCTGACATAAACATCGCTACGGTCAGTCGTTTGTGCTACAACTTGCTCCAGAGTTACCTTGTTTATGCGGTTTACTGCCCCGCAGCAATGAATCAACCACGATTATGCTGAGAGCGAAGACAGACAGCAGTGTTAGCTAATTTAGCTAACGCTAGAGCTAGCTACAATAACAAGGGCGACAGAAACAGCAACTGTCCTTTTCGGTAGAAATGTCCATGTCCGACAGAAACCGATAGTCCGCCATGGTGTGCAGGAAACGGCACCCAGAGGAGCGAATGCGTCCGAAACTTAGTTAACCTCATATTTTTGTCACATATTTAGAGGCACAAGATACCACATAGCAGAATCGTTTTACTTCTTCTTCTTCTTCTTCTTTTTCTGATTGTTTGTGTTGGAACCTGGTAAGCTGGTTTACACCCACGTTACCGCCACCTACTGGACTGGAGTTAGAGCAGCAGCCTGTTTCTGCTGACCCTGTTTCTTTGAATTAGTTTCAATAATTCAATTGTACATACTGATAAATAAGCACATTTTCTGCTACATTTCTTTAAGGAAGGGCATTTCTAAGACATGCTCAACAGATTCAGGACAAAATATTTGAATGCACCACTGCAGACCACGTGTAAGCGCATGTACCTGCTCAATATACAACTTTTAACAGCCAGCTGTTTCTGCTTTTCATAGGTAAGCTGTACATTCATAGGTAACAGAACACACAGTAGTGGCAGAAGCAGCTGTGATCTTACAGCTGAATCTACTGAGTGAAGCTGTAGAGGATAAGCAGATCATCAGATGTTTTGAATGAGGTGATAATCTGACTTCGTCAGTTCACTCTTGTGCCTCAGGGAGGCACAATGAGAAAAGAAAAAGAGACACGAGCAACAGGATGTGTCAGTATGTGCAGATACATGCATCGAAATATTGAGCATCTACTTGCAGTGACTTTAGAAGGCATTTGCATGTGTGTGGGTTTTCATGGCCACGGTATAGTGATGTGAGTGTACAGTATGTATATTTTTGAATGCGTCTTAAGAGAGTGACATGGTGATGAAGTCAGTGGTTAATGCATCAAGCGTTTCAAAGAATTTCAATCATCCTTTTGAACAGACGGAATAATAGTGGAGAAGATGGAAAAAGAGAGAAGAGAAGAGGAAATACACCCACAAATATCACACAGACAGCTGGGTTTAATGTTGTCAACTTAATCTAATGTGGAAACAGTGAATCCAGCAATAGAAAACAGATGATCAAGTAAGTGATAATCCTAAACATTAAGGAAGAGTTGTGTCATGATGAGCTTGTTGCTCCACAACACTGAGTCTCAGTCTACAAGTGGTTCAGATGTCTAAATGAAAACAATCCTTCCAGTGTCCATGTACTATGTACATGGTGTAATTACTCAGGAATTTTCTGTAATGTTAGAAAATCTCTGAGAATGTGTTGATTAATAAAACATTTGTTTTACTGTTAGTGTCACCACTGTGTAATAACTCAATGGACGACAGTCTGAGTGCGTTAGAAGAAACTAAAGCGCTGTTGATGCACTCGTCGTATCAATAAATACACAGCAAACCTTCTGGAGATAATACGTTTCGATTTTTGAGTGACAGTTGTTTTGTGTTGTCAAGTGCTGATTAGCTGCTTGTTCTCACTGATGGAGTGAGCTGTATACTCTAAGTAACACTGATAGTTTTGCTGTGTAGAAATGAACCGCTGTCAGATGTCATTGTTGCGAGAGCTCCAACTGTCTTGGCATACTCATAGAGATCAATACAAGTGAGAGAAAATTTAATATTTGTCCTCGCAAAGAAAATATTCTGACCCCCCACCAAACTGCGAATGAGCTGCACCGTGTCTGTAACTCACAAGTGTGAATGGTGTGTTTTACTTTTAGTTTTAGGCATTGTTTTAGGAATATAGAAGCAATAATACTGTATTTTGGTGCATAACAACGCCTGTGTGTCAAACACTGTGGGTGCAGTACAGACACACTCCTCACCACTGGGTGGCTGTACATACATTCCAAACCCACTGTCTTTTTTGGTCATATGTACTGCTGCTTTGGAAGATTTAGGAACACCTTTGTGCTGCTCATCATCGAGCAAAGTGGGACAAATCTGAACATTTCTGAACATATGTTCTCTGAACACAGTTTACATGATCTGAACTCTGGAAACATGTTGCTGCCACCATCGTTGCAGTTTTGGGTCTGAGCTCAGATTGGAATGGCAAAATCAGCAGAATGTGTTGCTCTGTATCGATCTGTAATCCAAGTGCTAAATGCCCGTGAACATGCCATTTGGAAGTATTCAGTGTGCACATGCTCATTTTGCCACTTCCACTTATAAGGCAATATGGTTGGGATAAGATAATTCTCTAATGTAGTGCAAAATCATGCAGGTTTTTGTAAACAATACACCTCTCTTCTATAGAGAAAACCGTGCTCAAACATTTCATAATGTACTAGAGAGACGAAAAGAAAGAAACTACAAAAAATGAACACATTATTAAACTTTTTTTTTAAATTTAATTTCTAATATATCTATCAACTGTAATTGTTCCATTATGTCACAGCTGTAGGACCTTAATCAGACTGAGAGTTGGACTCGAAAGTCAGTTTTGCTTTTGTCTTGGTTATAACTAAATCCTTCATTTGCTATTTGCCGTCGACACTTCAGGCAGTTGGGGCCAGCTGGGGAAGTTCTCCACTGATGTGTCCATGGAAACAAGGCAAAAGGATCACATGTGTCTTCGCTCAACACGGGAAAATGCCTTCTGTTCAATTTTGCTGAGATTTTGAGATGATGTCAAAACATATCAAAATCAGAGAGATGTCTGTACCTTTTGGCGTTCCTCATTTGTAAAATGAAGAAGGTTTCTGATGTGATTCTGAGGCTTTAGTCTACTTGTCAGTCTGTTTGTGTGTTATTTCCCCCTCATTCACATCTCAGGAGGCACTCGCAGTCAGTCGCGAGGGAAGATCTCCTCTCTTAACATGCATTGTTAAGAAAAAAAGAAACAAAGTCGAAAGACCAAAAAACCTCAAGGCCTAAACATGGGCAATTATCCAAACCTGACGCAGCTAAAGATCAAGTATTAATTAGCGTTGGCTTTGAGGTGAAAAACAGTTGATGTTAGATTAATCTTAAATGCTGTACTGCAGCTATTATCTTTTTGAATTCCAAAGTACTTGCCCACCGTACACCTTGAGCATGCTTAAGGAATGTGAAGTATAGCTCCAAAACTGTTTTTAATCCTTTTGAGCAGTCAACAGGGATTTGCAATACCACGCCACATTATTTCCACATCAGATTTGATTTCATGTTACCTGGGTGTTATAAACAGATTTCACCTCTTAGTGATTGATTTAAATTGTTCGTGACACAACAAAAGCTTCAGAAGTGGCTTATGTAGATGATTGTAGGTAAACAGCGATAAGGACACTCCCTAGGTGCAGGGTGTCGATAAGCTTTGACTTTGTTGTTGCTGATGAAGGGTTCCATTTGTGAATTGTCACTCCTGCTCTACGACATGGTGCCTGTCTGGTGCTCCTGTTATAATGGCCATGTGTGAAATAATGTCTACGCTTCGAGAGAGGCACCTCTCCCCTACAAGCATGTAATTAATGTCCCTGGATCTATTTAAAGCATTTGTGCACATGCCCTTCCGTTCATGTGTCCTGATGTGCAAACAGACGAGTGAGAAAACGTCTGACGTGTCCTAAGATGCGAAGGATCCAAAGTGCTGTTTATCACGTGAACAACCTCAACCCTGTTCAGCCTGTAAGGGTGTTAGGAAATGTAATGTAACATTGCACATCTCCAATGAGCAATGTAATAATGAGGAGGATATTGAAAAGTCAAATAAGCCATGTGCCATTTTCGGTTGTATATTTTGTGTGTTTGTTTATTGATCAGTGAGGGACAGACACTGAGACATGCTGAACTGTACAGGAGCCGGTGTAAAGCCTGTGATGGCGTCTTGGGCTCCTAAAGTGTTAATGAAATTAAAGCAGTGGTGGAGCTCATTAGGCAGAACAAAGTAGAAGTACATGAATCCCAGTCTGACTGACAGCTCAACCTGCGCCCCTCCATCGCTGAGAGGATTCTTCTCCGCGACATCCCTCAGCAACAGTCAAATGATGCCTTCAGGTGCACACCGTACACTTCCCTTCGACTCCCGTTTCAATTCATTCAATTGGCAATTGGCATTCAATTGATCCACTGTGTCGAGGAACCTAGCAACAGAAAGAAAAAATGCCTTTGCTGTTATTTTGGTGAAACTATGTAGTTTATTTAAAGTCAAGAACATAAAATAGATGTTGTCTATCTTTTTAATTTAATTCTCATACGACAAGGGAATATATGATGTGGACAATTCTCTTTAAATATTAACATTTAAAAATGAAAAATCTAAAGAAGTAAATCCTAGATTACTCTCAGTTTATGGACAGAATACAAAATGTGTCTTCTATGAGAAATGCAGTTTAACATTTTGAAAAATTGCTTCACTTCACAAACATTAAAGTAAAGCAACCAACCAAAAGCACTCCTTAAACATTTTAGTTATCAAAAAGTTACTTTACTTATATATTATTGCAATTTGTTGCTCATCATAACACATTTGTTTTGCTGTAGCCTTCATTAATGTAAGCTATAATAAAACAGGTCTGCTTGGCTGTTGTTTAGTTTCAGTAATTATTCATCAAACATCAAACGTGAATTTAATTTTTTTATTTATATAATGTTTCTGTAGAAAAAAGGCAAAGCAATCTCGACACAAAATTCCATTTACTTTGTATTATTTTCACTTTTTGTAACATTTAATTGTCATACATTTACATTTACCACTATTTACACTGAATGTCAACCTATATCTATCAGTGTCAAGTCACTTTTTTCATTAAGTGCATTTAGATAAAGCACATGTTGGCCTATAATAAACTATAGCTTTCTGTGTAAAGTGTAAAAACTGCAACAAGGGCTACACACAAGCACTGTATTCACTTACATTATCAAACATGGATTTAACAACCAGTTGTCCTCGCAGCTCCTCCCTCTTCACGCTAGAACTAAGGGCTGTCTTTATAAAAGTCACTATTTCCCTGGTTGCATTTCGCCTCAAACCTGTCTTTCGTGTCTCTTTTGCGTGCAAGTCGTAATTGCGATATTTACGACAGTGGTCGAGGGCAGTGAAGTATCGCTGCACTTCCTTTGGCCATATTTGGGTGAGCATCAGTGGAGCGTGAGCTCAGGAAGGCATTTCCGACCAAAATGGGATTTTGTCTGTCGTCTGTCACGAGGAAAACATCCAAACGTCGCTCTCACCGAAGTTGAACGCGCACAGAGGAAACAGCGTCCCGAGCTTCTGGTCCACAGGAACTCTGAGACACGCAGCTGCAGCATCTCACACAGGAACACTGTCAGGAGACGCAGGTAAACTGGATTTGTTTGGTTTGGGGTTTTTTTTTTTCAAAAATAATTTAACAGCGTGAAAAAAAAAAAAGACCTCTTTGGTTTGGAATAATTACATCAAAAAATAAGCATCAGCTTTTGTTGACCCCATACTGTCGCTACTATGGAGGCTGGCTGACTGGCACACCTGTTGATCTGTAGTGGCAATCATTTGAAAGGAGCCTTTTTCTGAGGGAGGATAAAGTTCTGTGGATGCCCAGATAACATCAGTGTGTGAATGAATACGTGACTGACATATGGAGAAGAAACATCATAAATGCTATACTGTGTCTACCATATGGCCAAAGTTCCACTTCTGCTCATCATAAAGGCCTTAAACACAATACTGGGAACCTGATCACTAGCTCAAGTCGTCTCTGTGAAACCAGATTCAGACAGACAAGGCACCTGCTGAAAATCCATTTCAGTCAAATGTTAATGATAATGAAGCCATTACCTAAATCTGACAGGCGGTTAAGGTTGCATTGTTTTATATGGCAGCTAATGTATTGGTATACCATCTATGTGTGTTTTTGTCAATGCTCTCCTGTTATGTAACACACACACACACACACACACACACACGTACATAGGTGCAACAGAGCAGCATCACATCAGATAATGATAAAGGGTGACGTCGGCATTGAAGACGAGTTATTTTACTCATGAGCGCTGGTTGCAACTTGAATGCACTTTTGCACAGACACATTTGCAGGCTTGTGTCGGCAGATGTTCTTTCCTCTGCTCTGCGGATTTCCCCCAAAATAACAAGTTATATCTGTCATGAGAATGAAGGCAGGCTAATTTAGACCTCTTGATCTTGATGTGGGTTAACCCCTTCAGCAGCTTCATACGGTGTGAAGATCAATCTTGTGTTTTGGAGATGGCTTGTGGAACTCTCTCTCTCTCTCTCTCTCTCTCTCTCTCTCTCTCTCTCTCTTTTCCTCCAGTGACAGCAACAGCAATTCTGAGCCTGTAATTTACCTGTGCATTTAATATGGGCGATGATTAAATGTGCAGCAGATTAAAAGGGTAATAAAAGGACTATGCTCTGTTATTCACCAACAGCATGAAACTGCAGTCTAATGAGAATACAAGCTCTCGTTGGCGCAGGACAAAACCATCGTGGACGTCTGAGTTCTACAGGAATGATCTTTGGCAGTTTGGCTCACAGTTGAAATGATTTCTTAAGAAACTCCCCACTGCATGTCATAACTCCACTTTAGACTCATCATTATGGGTCCATTAGTCATTAATTAATCATTGGCTCTTATTGTTATACAGTAGATCAGTGGTCATTACTCAAAAACCTGTCTGTGCCACAAATTCAAAGAGACGTCATAAAAAGGTTATGGTAACGCTGTGCAAATATAGTTTTCAGTTGTTCTGAAAGCACGTCATTAATTATAGCATGTGTGAGCAGTTGTATGACTTCAGAGCATCACTTTGTATTGTAGCACAGTGTCTTGTAGATGCAGATTGATGTTATTTTGCGTAAACTATGGAGGTGGCGTTATTGCCTCTGCATAAAAACTCAATGGCTGCTTCTGAAAGCAGTGTCACTGCTGGAGTGAGTGTTTTCGGGGGTGATAAAAGGATGTATTATCTGCGGTATAATAAGCAAGGATTGGTGCCATTGTCTAAGTTTTATATTTTCTTTTGTGCGCGGCTGTCAGTGATTTCGGCTGCATGGCTGGGGTGCAGACGCCCTTTACAAAAGCTCACAACTGTCAGTTCCTGGGATTTTCTCCGGCAATCAATTTCCAAGCCAAAGTGCCTGTCATGTGCCTTGACAACACAGACTAGGAGCTTTTGGGAATAGACGGCTGGATGTGCTGTGTTTCTTCGGGCCAGTGCCTGCTGGATTACAGATCACGCGTTATCTACAGGTGCCTACAGTATAGATCGCAGTGATGTCTACACTTTTCCACATCCAGTCAGTTTGATCCATTTAGCCCACATGTCTCTAAGGGCCAGTCGCATAATAACGCTCATGGCCAGCGATGAGGTTCTTGATTCTGCCTTAAAGGTTATGATTGTTGTGCTTTTTAACATCAGCAACACTACCGAATAATCTGCTGGCAGCTGCGTATCCTCTCGGTTGATAAGTGCTGAGCAATACGGAGATCAAAACGTGCAAGTCTTGTTTGACGTCATCACGAAAAGAGATGGTTAATATTTCCCTTTCATTCTGGTGACTCTGGAGGAATTGAATGAATGCTCCTAATTTCATTGAAAGTCTTAATCCTCTCCTCCACTCTGTCTCTGTCTGAGCCCCCCCCCCAATTTGAAACACTCAGCAACTCTCTAAAGGAGGAAGCTTTCACGCTCAAACAGACCCATAGAGTAGCGCTCAACGACAAAAGACTAATAAGACTAATGATTTAGAAAGGTGCGTTACTAAAAACCGCACAGCGACTGATCTTGAGGCGTCTGTTTGAAGCTGCTAATGGGTGCAGAACAAGTTGTAAACCTTGTTACTTTATTTACCTGCTATTCTGTCTTTTGTCTGATGATGAAAAGGAAAGGAATAAGAAGTAGGAACAGTAGGGACAATAGTTAAAATGTGCACGCCCATGGGTCATATTGAAATACTAACCATGACTCTGGAGTGTCTGACACTGTTGGGCTGACATTGGCAGATTGAGATACCGTGTTGGGGAGAAAGTGTTTTATTTGCACCTGGATTACACAGCTGGGTGCAAAGTGAAAGGATTGTGGCCTGTTGTGACAGCTAGTCGTGTCAGTATGAACTGTGTATGTGTATAATGCTCCCCATGTTTTGCTGCGTCAATGTGAACACATTATAACATCAAGGGTCATGTTTCAGCCTTTGTAGAATTCCATTTACCTGTTTTTACCAGCTCCTTTTCCTCTGCTGTTACCATAGAGACACTCCATCCCTATCAGCAAGGCGCCTTTGGCTGCCGGGCTCATTGGCTCTCACAGGAGAGAAACACTGGTGAGCAAGTGTTTCCCTGGCACGACTTCGGCACCAATGTAGCGAGAAAGACATTTCCTTGGCTTTGACAGTGTTTCCTTGGCAGCCGGAGCCCCACCAACGGTGGCACGTCGACCTGTTTTGTCACTATGGGTTGACGGCTGAGACAGAGTGAAATTCATTTGGGAGAGATCCACTCCTGTAATTGAAATGAGTTCACCTGGGAGACGGCTGCTCTGCGGCGCCTGTTAGCTGTCAGCAGTCCGTCCTTACCAGCCTGCATGCAGTTGATATGATGTGATGCCCGAGCAAGTTTCCTTCTGTCTTGGAAAGTGCGAAACCATTTTCCCTGTTTAAAACATGCATCAGGTGTTTCAGCTGCTCGGCCGTTTAAAGACGTCAGGAAGAGAACAAAATGGCAAAACACCGTTAAATAGAAGTCACCCAGTGAGTAGAGAACAAAACGGTAAACAACAGTCAGCCTGAACGCCTGAGAAATTGGGACTTTCCAATCCTGGAATATTGCATCAAATCTATAGTATGGATAAGAAATCAAACTGTCAAATGTTAAAATACCCAATTTTAAATCACTACCAAAATCTGATTAACCTTTGCGATTCCTTGACATTTCCTCTGGCAGGCGTGGGGACAATAAAAATAATTGCAAAATCATGTAATTTCTTCCTTACAATATTTTTTCCTATTTCCTCTGACCTCATTAAAAGGTCTTCCCTTTTCCACAAAGTGGACCTTCACAACTGATGACAAAGATATTTTATTATACCAAATAAAGAACTATTTAATGTTTTATACTGAAAAAGTATAATTTCCTGTTTGTTTGCCAAAAGTCAGTCACAGACAAAGAAATGTACAGTATGATGTTACGTCCATAGATCCCAGAGATTCAGACGCCAGTCCTCCCATTCATAGGAACGTGGGTAGTGCGTTTAGGTTGGTGAGGGACCGCTGGGGGTGCTGAAAAACAATACAGTGGCCCTGTCGCGAAAGGTTTTTAAACAGAATCAACTTTTAGGGAAACGCAGCTGACGTCACAATGCAGTGGCCAATCACGGCGGCGATCAGACCGGAAGACGCCCAGGTGAAGACGAACTTCCTTTAGCGTGTAGCATTCCACTGTTTACAGAGAGACTGATCGATCGCCACCGTGATGACTGTACATCAGCTGTACAACCCTGACACAACGATGTTACAGTCACTTGGCGTTGTATCGCTCTTCAAATTGGGATTGCTGGTTAACACAAATCCAGATAGACTTATTTGAGGGTTAGAGCTTTGTAAAAAGTGCTATCAGCACAGAGACGGCAAACGGAAGAGAAATGTAATTTACTGTAGTCACCAAGTTTTTTTTCAGACGGGTTAACAGACCTGCTATGATTCTTTCATAACTTTCCACAATCAGACGGAACATGAGTTTTAAGCTAACCTCTTATTTCAGTGGCAGGGCTGAAAACAGTCTGTTTACCCCGCTGTTTCTTATTCCTGTGAATAAATATGAAAATCTAAACTTAGCCATTATCCTCATGTTGTTTCTTTGACATATTTCCAGTTCAGCTACAGTGGAGACTGACAGCAGAAAGTATCAACAAGTCTGAGATTCAGCCAGACTCAAAGGGCAAGAGCTTTCTCCAGACTTCTAGCTGTGACATTCAAAAATGCGTGCAAGAACAAATCCATCATGCAAGAGGCAGATACTCACAGCAGCTTCAACACCACGAGACATGGCGCTATGTTGACAGCTAGTCGGATAGCTGAATGTTTATATACGCATTTAATTGAAAATAGTAAGTTTACAACTTGTCCCTGTCAACCATTTTGGAAGGTATAGGAAGTAAAAAAAAAAAAGAAAAAAAAGTGGAAATTCAAACAGCTTCTCACCGGAGCGCAATGGAAATGATGCATCATTGATATCTGACAGAGAAGGAGTATCGGCACTTCAGTCTAATAGAGGAAAGCGTGGATGCTCCAAGTGGATAACAGGTGTCAGCCTCCGGGATCGATAACATACTGTCCTCTGGCTCAGCCAACGATTCAACTTGTACCATGAATTTCTGGCTAACTCCGAGCTGGAACGCTGACTGCGCGCTGCTCTCTGTGCAATTGGCCTGGAGCACTGAATGACAGCAGTCACGCAGGCAAATATGTTTCATTTTCTCCATCCAATTGGTGTAAGCGCTGTAATTCAAAACAGGCAACCTTCAAACAGTGCCAGTCAATAAAACAAACAAACAAAAAAAGTGGGAAAAACAAATCAACATTGCTTGTAAAATGGTCAGAATCTCTGTCCACCTTCACACTGAGCTAATTGTCCTCTGTTACAGTTTGGTAATAACAGTGACTATTGTGTCTTCTGCCTGCTGGGAAATCAGAACAAGCCCAGCTTATTGCTTCTTTTTCACATAGATGTACAGACATTGGCTGTCAACTACTGAAAAGCGTCTGTCTGTCCGTCTTCTGAAACAGCTTCTCCATCAATCAAAGCCTCTGAGTTGTGTCCGTGTCATTCTTCTTGTTTTTGAGTGTTCTGTCTCTTCGGGCGCTCTGACTGTTGGAGGCTCACAAAACATGCTCTGTCATGCAGGTGGAGCCAGTATCACAATTATAAGAACCTCACATCACAGTAAATTGGACAAGAAGGGACAAGAGTGATTGGAGGCTCCAATCAGCTTCACCCTCTTTCTCAGTTGCTAGGCAGATGTGTGAGCCTCGAGTGTTTTGCCGTAGAAACGGCTGACATTTATGTGATTAATGACCTTGCAATCGGATTGTTTTCATGCGTCCTTTACTTGAAATGAATAGTGAAATTAAACTATAAACAGCCGTGCTGCCACAGTGACTTGTCGTGCTGTGTTTTACTCGAAAAATGTGGCTATAGGTGCGTTCTGTTCATGTGAGGCTTTAGTTACCGACTTCATTATTGAACCGCAGGTATTTATAGACGCCCAACCTTCTGTCGGGATTAAAAGGATTAACACCTAATAAAGGGTAGATATACTGCAAATGCATAATGAGGTGCAGTGTATGACTTTGACAAAAAAAGGTCATATGGACTTTGAACTGCATTTCTTGTGTGAAAGGTGTTATATAAATAATGTTTATTATTATTATTATTATTATTATATGGGGCATTACACTTAAAGATAATATTCATGCCATTTATGTGGCCATTGAGATAACAACATTGAGTTCAGTGTATTCCCATTAAACCTTTTTTGGTACACAACACAGAAAGATATATATTTTGGCTTCCTGCCTACAGACGCAGACTGCAGACTCAGCTTTGGTCATAGTTAATGGGCTAAACTGAGCTCATATAAAAGCAATTGATTGCAAAGAAAAGTATTTTTAACTCTGGGAAAATGCCAACGTGTACAGTTTCATTAAATACCACTAAAAACAACAGTTTATTTTATACTTTAGCTCTTCTCCTGTGGGGAGCACTGACAGTTTGCAGTGCACAATATTGTTATGAGGTCATATAATTCAGTTATACGTTAAAGACATCATGAAACCGAAATGAGAGTTCACTTGTGGCTCAAGAAGTGGCTCTGAGAAAGACCCACTCAGCCTCAGCGGATTGCTTAGCAACGCAGTGCCAATCTCTCTAAGGTTGCCAGATAGGCTCATTTTTCTAAATTCATATTCCACAGTCATGGTAGTCCCACTGTCCCTTTCTCTACAAATGCTGTCGATAACATTCCTGCTTCTGTTAAACCTTATCAAAGTGAAAAGCTGCCATATGCTAAAATCTGTAAGAAATAAATTGTTTTGTGAAATGTTTGTTTATGAAGTAGAATGCTTGTATTCCCATTTCTTCCTAAATTGCTTTCTGTTTTAATATTTCATTATCATCATTTATCAGTAAACACATTCAATAATCAGAGCTTTTAGCCCATGATAACAACATTTCAAAAAAGGTTCTAAATGTTGGAAATTGAAAAGGATTTTATTAGAGGTCGTTTCTTATGATAAACTGCTTATCTACAAAATGCAATGGTTGGTGAAAGTGCACGAGAGGTGTACTTTGGTTCTGTCACTATACACTTACTGGCTTTCTTGATTTAGATGAGAACCACTTGTATGTTGGTACGTTTGAAGGTACAGCCAGCAGCCGGTTTACTTGGCTTAGCAAAACGACAGGAAACAAGTGGAAACGGCTCTCCTGGCTCTTTGCAAAGGTTAGAAAATATCCACCTGCTGTACCAGCACCTACAACGCTCACTAATTAACGTGTCATCTGGTTTGTTTTGTCCACACAAAAAAGGGGAAAATTTATATAGCACTTTTCCAAAACCAATGTTACAAAGTTCATGAGCAGTAATCGAGTCGTGGATTGGCCTGTCCACTGCTACCTGACTGGCATCACACGTGGGGTGTGGGCCTTCTCTCGGCCTTTGGGCAACTTTAATACCTGGTGTCGATGTGCCTGTGAGCAAAGCATGTCACCCCGCCCCCCTGCTAGCAGCGCTCTGTTGTGAAAGCTTTTAATCGTATCATTTGTTGAACAGGAACATTGTATGTTCCACCAACCCCATAATAACCACAGCTTCCAGTTTCACTGTTAGAAACTCCGCTACCACTACAATATAGTAAATGTTTATTGTTTGCACAAAGAGGATGGAAGTGTAAATTACACAATTAGCAGTTTATGCATGAGTGTATATATAATTACAGATTATTTTACAAAGTTACAAAGGTACAGAAGCTATTACTGAATGTGCTTCTCATTATACGTAGCATATTTCTTCATTATTAGACTACATCTCTGTGAATTTATCAGCTAAAATTAGCCCAACATTTAGCTATCTCCGAGCCCATGTTACAGTACACATGTCCTACAAGCTCTTCTTTGGTTGACCCTGAATATAAAATCTTAATATTCTCTGGCGTTGACTGAGCTGTTCTTGCAACACTTGGTACAGCCATTAGCTCCTCCTGTAGTTTTTACCCTGCAGATGCTCCAGGTCTATGATTAAAACATTCAGGAAACAATTCTAAACATAGCTTTTACTTTGCTCTATTTTCATGCCGTGTATTTTTTGTGACATTGCTGTAATGGGGCTCTCAGCTCTGCAGGCGCCTTGATTTGCATATTTTGTGCAAAGTATGGTCCCAAAAATAAAGGTCGATTTACTCTGAACTGACCAGACTAAAAAGGTGGAAGATGAATTGCCCACCCTGCAGCATCAGTCAGACTCACACAGAAATAGAACACACCTTCTTCCGAGGAAGAGTATAATTAAGTTTAAAGAGCGAAGGGGGGGGTGATTATGCAGCTGATTAGACCAAAAGATTCCCCTGAAACAACCGCTTTTATAAATATGATCCCACAGCTGAAATGAAATGTATTTTGACTCACTTCCCTGGAATCGAGCTTGTGAGTAACAAACGCTGACAATCAGGAGTTGCACCAGAGTGACAGTGTCTTGACGTTTGCTCTTTGTGTCCGTTCATGAAAGATCATGACGACGCTGCTGGACCTGAAGAGCAGCGTGCTGAGGCAGGTGCAGAGGAGCCAGTCGCTGAGGAGCCGGAGGGGGGAGCCGCCGCCCGCCGCCGGCAGCCCCCTCACACACAGTCCTGACCCCTTACCTCGCAGGTGAGTCACTGTTGTGCACACATACACACTTGCACATGACTTCATCTCCAAGTACTGTAGCAGGTTTTTTCGTGGAAGGCATTTGTGGAATTTAGCCGACACTTGTTCTTGGAGCTGTTTTGTTTCATATTTTATTAATAGTTTTATTGGGGTCTCATCCGCTAGCGATGCTGAAAATTTAAATCCTTCTGGACACACTGCTTGCCAGAAGCGTAGAGCCTGAACTTTGTGTCTCATGATATTAGAAGTAGGGTTGTGACGCTCGCTCTGCTTTTGCTTTTAGATTACCTGCTGCATTACTGTCAACCACACACAGCAGGCAGGCTGTTTATCAATATTTTACTGTTTCTAGAAATATAGTTTCCAGTTACAGCTAATATCTGCTTGATTGTTGCCGTTTAGAACCAGTAATAGCTTTGATAATGAAAGTCCTTTTTTTAGGAAAATTTAATTGCAGTCACTGTGGCTCAGATTGCCTATGACAGCCTTTCAGAAACACGCTCATAAGGAATAATTCATGCCTGTTATTAATTTATTTTCCGCTCGCTGTCCACCACAGGTCATCATTTCTTGTCAACAGAGTGTTTTAATGTGGTTGGCATTTATTACATAGTTGTGATTTGCTGTGAGCAGGCCATGCACGAGCTGCCAATCCCCCAAGGACACATTAACCACGCTATTACATGTGCAGTCAGGCTCCAACTTGGATCACAAATGCTGCTTTATTGTATATCACTTTAAACCACAAGTCCACATCGCTCCTTCAACATGTGACTGCTCCGTAGTACGACTCACCGCTGTTTGGACTTGAGTGATAAAGACGTCTTGCTGCAGCATAAATCTTGAGAGCAAATCACTTATTTTATATAAGTATTTGTTTTGTGTGTGAAAAAATGATACATGAACGTTACACGTGCATGGGTTTAGGTGTGTGTGTGTCTGTGTACATGCATCTGTGTCAATACTTGTATTTTTATACACGATTTCAATTTTATACACGATTAATGAATTAATCAAACATTGAATAAATGCACTTTTCATCTACCAAACTTGCCATCCAGGTATTAAAATAGATCTCAGCTGGGTATATGAAGACGTACACTTTGTATATAAATGGTTTGAAACATATTTTTTGCTAGTGTGTTTGTATTATGTCACAATAATAAAGATGTTACTCATCATTGTCATTAAATTGTGAAACAAACTGCTCACAACCCATTGGTTTATGTGTTGATTTGTTTTATTATGTGTTTTATGTCAATACTTGTACGTATACATATGTATGTTTGTATGTATTTGTGTTTTTGTCCATATGCTATATGCTGCATTCATGTATGTGTACATGTATGTAGATATGTATTCTGTATGTGTGTATAGTTTGTTACATGTACTGTATGTATGAATTCTTATTTTCTATTCTTTTTTATTTTCTGTTGTACTTTTAAGGTATTCTCTTCTGTTGTGTAATGTCTGGATTGATGCCGTGTGTTACCATTAGCTTGACTGAACTGTGTTCTTGGGGAATAAAGTTAGTGGATTTTGTACCTTGGTGTTGAGCTTGTCTGATCCCTCCCAAGGTTGAGTCCTTCTTTACACTTGACATCTTTTTGTTTTTTGTTTTCCTCGCCTTCCTCGTAGCAACAAAGTGGCACCGGTAAAGTCAGTCATCTGAGTGTTTTACTTTGAAGCATTATTTGAAGCCAAAAGTAATAGTATGAACCTGAGGTTTCTATAGCAACCTAAACACAGGCTGCTGCCACGATGCAAACTTACTTGTAATGACGACCATGTCTATTTTTAACGTGGAAGGTAACCTCAGATGCTGTGATGAGCACTTCTGATTTGATTTCGTTTGGGCACATTAACGCCCTCCTGTTATCCTCAAAATGTTCTAACATCTATTATCTTTGGGGTCAAGTTGACCGCAGCAACTAAAACCTCCAGAAAACGATTGTAATTAAAATTGTTATCCAAGGTTGTGTGTCACTTTGTTGACTATCTCAACCCTTTCAAAAAACATAATCGTTTATTTCAAGACGTTAACAAATTGAATGGAGTCAAATTGACCCCAAAGAATAATAGGAGGGTTAAATGCATATTCTTGATGCTGTTTCTGTATGGTTGATCGATTTTAGCATTTTTAGTGATCTTTTCAAAGTAAAATCTGCAGTATAGGGCCCTGTTATGTTCTTCATTAAACTGTGATTTGAACTGTCAGTATCTCACCTTTTTGTCTTTTGCCATACCAGCCTGGCCACTGAGCCTCAGCCATGCACATACCCAGAGCCCCCCATCATTAGAGGCAGGCTGGTGATCTTTGTTATCCATTCAGACTGCTGCTGCCCTGCCTGCACTCTCACTTTAATTGAGAATTTGCAAATGAGGCCAGGTGGATTTGGGCTACTCCGTCCACAGTTGTTGACCCAGTAGCACAGTCGGCTGTCAGGGCTGAGCTCTCAGAGCAGGGAGTGGCACGTTGGAGGTGAACCTTTTAATTCAGTTGAGCAAATTATGGTTTTACCTCTATGTGAGATGGTTGTTAAGTCTGTGGAAATGCACAAGACGCTGTCAGAGGGGAGCTTGAGCGGGTGTTATACAGCATAAAAAAATATTTTGGTTTATTGTTGTTTGCTTATTTCACTGTTCACTTCCATCTGTGTCAGCAGCGGTGGACGTCACTGTGTTTTGAATTGTGAGCTCGCTGCAGTGTCATTAATGGATTTGACTCCTCAGTGTCAATGTATTGAGGCTCTCATTTTTCAATTCATGCAGAATAACATAATCGATTAAGAGTGACATTTAATGGAAACCCCTAATGCACATGCACTTACGGTAGTTGATGACAGACATAATACACACTTAAAAGATGAAGCTGGGGTTATTCTATATTTGTCAATAAATCCCATAAAAACATGAAAACCAACAATCTTTAAAAAATTATGCTGTATAATTTTTTTTTTTTTTCCTGAAACAGCTGGGCACTGTAGTTTTTTGTTGCTCATTGTTGCATTGTTATGGACTATTTTTAGCTGTGGAGTAATACACATTTGGTGCTGTAGTCTACTTGCATCCCTCCCCACAGGTTACAGATATCTATGAGTTTAGAGGACGTCCACCAAAGCGTGATTTTTCTCTTTAAACGTGT
>JAVQJF010015274.1:0-49644 GCA_036023855.1 Gadopsis marmoratus | reverse complement strand
CTACAAACCTGTACATCAAGGGGCAAGAACTACAAAACCCACGTGCAGCTGGGCAGCCAGGAGAACAGGTGCTACCCAGCTGGAATGAGTTACCTGATTGCCAGGTGAAACATAAAAGGGAAGTAGAGCACCAAGAAGAGAGGAGAAGGCGACTGTGGGAGACAGATAGTCAGTGCTGAGAGAAAGACAAACTGTTGATGTTGATTGGTTGTTTATTTTTGTTAATTTGTAAGAGACACTTGGATCTCAGTCTGTATCATAACCATCAGTTGAAATATACTCGCTTTAAGTTGAACCAACGCTCTGTGTGTTCCATTTTACCCGCACGTACACCTGGGCAACCCTCAGCTGACGTGTTCCACCTCCTGCGATGTCACACTTTACGTATCCACCTACTTGAATCTTTGCGTTCGTCATTAGAATATAGTGAAATAAATCCACTTCTCGTGGTGCAATTCTCTCCACATTTAACTAACCGTGAAATGGAACTAAAGATATCGTGAAAAAAATAGCAGGAATTTATTGCAAGACGCCTCTAAGCTAATGGGCTTGTCTAGTTATGGTACAATTGCCTAAAATGGTTTTACTACTTTTTTCATGACAACTGTTTTCATTTTAAGTGCACGAGAAAGGGATACACTTTCACTCATCCATACCCTGGCAAAGGCTCGGTGTGGGGGGGAAAATGAACCAGCTGAAGCTGTGAACATAAATGCTGCGTTCAAGTCAGCACATGAAATCAAACACTGTCGGGCATTTGAGCAGACACGGACATGTGGTTAATGATCTACATTATATGGGTATTGAAGTTGGTTAATGCCCCAAGGAGCAAAGAGGCTTTCGCTTCAGTCTGAGGTGTAATGGATTATTTGGATTGCTGGCCCCAAAGGGTCTGAAAGAGGAATGATCTCAACTGTTTGTTTTTAAAAGACTCAACAACAATATGTTGATGGAACAAGGCATTTTGCTTATGTACTGCAGACTGCTCTGCATTGTATATAGGCTATCCACCCGATTTGTTTCCTTTGGGAATAAGAAAATCTATTAATTGCACACACCTGTTTGCTTTGCACACACCTGGGCTCAGCGAGTTAATCGGTGGAGAAGGCGCCTGAAATGTCTGCGAGGCGAGAAATCTCGCACTGTCTTGCACTGTTCTCTGGCACGTCACGCTGATGGTTTCAGCAAGCGGTCGCGACAGTAAACCGAGTGCGGCGTGTTGTTTCCGCACTTAACATTTTCTGCTTACCTGTCTCCAGAGGGAGCTGAGAAATGCTTAAGACTCTAACCTCTAACATGAATGCAAACAGTGTGTGATTCCGGCTTCAGCTCCGGGACTCATTATACTACACTCGCTGCCACAGAGCCAGACACCGGGAGAAACGGCGTGCAGCATCTCATTACACACCACATTCTCAAGTCCTCACTTTGCTGCTTCATAGTTTGAAATTTTACACATTTATTTTGCTAATTTGCAGTACTCATAGACTATAGTGAATGGTAGCGCAGAAATGTAGCATCACGTCACAGTACACTCATATCCTATTTTAGCAGCATACTTGCCTCGGGGCTCGGCTTAATGCCAGGTTTACCTCACACTCCCTAACACCTAGATGTATGGGTGAAGCCAGCGCTGCATATGCAATGATGTTCCCATTTGAGTCAGTAAATGTCGCATCAAACTAACGTGTAGAAATAATTTTTTGTCCTTTAAGCGTTTTTTTTAAAAAGGGAGTCAGTCTGTAATATATTCTGCCTTTATGAATTTCAAATCAACGTGGGTTTATATATAAGTCATTTGTTAATAGCGGTTGCCAGAAGGGCTTGTAATTTCCTTTGGCATGACTTCACACAGAATCCTGATGGCAGCCTTGATGGGTTTTAATGGAGGCTGAGTGAGGAGAATGGACTGAATTTGCATGTTGACAAAGGATGGGAAGGAAACAAGATAATGGAGGTTCTGTAGCTGTGTCCCAAATCAGGGGCTGGATCCTCCCAAGTAATCATTTATACAAGGAATAGGCCTGTGTCACAAAAGGCTGACAAGGCCTCTCCAGAGTCAAGAAAGGCAGCCCAACAGGGTATGCCTGAAACTAGTTCATACGCCGTGTTGTCCAACCACTCCTAAAGGCAAAATTGTTTGTAGCTACAAGGCAAAAAATGTGTCGTTATAGAGCGAGGCAAGACACAAATGGTGCACACTTTTGGACAGGCTCTCCTCGCAGGCATTCATGGCGTTGCAATGGCCAGAGCATACTTCCTTGCTCCCGCACACCTGGCCAATCCCTGAGTGACGTGAAACTGTGGGCATATTTAGCACTGACCTGGTGCACCGTGGCGATTGCCTGTATTTAAAACAAGTAGAAGGAAGTTTGGTTTTATTACAGAGGCAACTTTCATTCTGTGACTTGTGAACAGTACAGGAAATGGTGAGTTTACCTTATGTACCTTGCCTCACATTGCCCCTTTGAAGGACAAATGAAGCATTTTGAACTAAACTGAATGTGTTTAACTTCGCAACTACACAACTGTACTCATACTTTAAACTCAGGCATCATGAAACTTTTATTCCCGTTTACCTCTTGCAGTTACGCTGTGTAGACCACCTGAAGAGCCGTCATTGTGATAAACTTGGAAATGTCTGACTTTTGCGATTTGACGAGGAGCGCCCGAACGCATCACTACTTTTAGTCTCTGTGACGATGAACCTATCTCATTTGTGGAAGAGACACAGGTTCAACGTCGCCTTCAGATCAACCGCTGATTTGAAACACAGCTTGTAAAACCCCCCTTTGGTGTTAGCAAGTGATTACTTTTGCTAATTCGTTTTGGTCCTGTTGCTCGTCTCTTGACGGCTTCATCTTTTATTTACACCACTTGCCCTGCGTCGCAGGTGCAGGAGACCAGCATCGGGGGAGATGAACAATGCTCTCCAGACAGAAATATCTGCTATTGTTCAATACGAACTGACATTCTGCAGATTGCCTAAGGTTATTACTCCCACCTGGACTGTGCTTGTATGAATAATATAATTTACTACGTCCACGATTGTGATTGCACATACAGTAAATGTTTGTCAGCGTGTGCCTGGGCAGAATAACAATCAAAAAACTGCGCTATGCAGCAGCTGATGAAGTTGTTCACACAAAATGAAGCCACAGCACACACACACACACACACATACGTCCACGTGCACGCACTACCCTGCTGTGGAGGATATTTTCAATTAATCAGCCTCTCTCATCAATAATGCATCACCCCTGCAGCCAGTCACTCTTCTCCAGCCATTTAATGAGGCAGCCCGGCCAGAGGGACGCCATCCACACATTACTATTATAGTCAATGCTCAGGAGCAAAGCCACTGTGACCACGGCCCGGTTATTAAAGCAATGCCATCATTTGTGCCTTGGAGTGAAATCAAAACCTGTCAGAGACTGCTTGCAAAAGGACACAAATGACAATAAGCAAACACCCTGGGAGCCAGCGTGCGGCCGTGTCACCTCTCAGCCGCAGAAAACCTCCAGGTTGCTAATCTGTACTGCGGGAGTTTAAGAGACGAGAGGAGGTTTGTTCAGGAGTGATGAATTATTAAAACCAACTTTGCTGCGACAGAGCAGGAAGTGCCGATTTGATAACATTTTCTAAAGTTAAACTGGAGCCCTGATTGAAGACACAGGTCCAAGGGGAGCAGCTGTTGATTATAAACTCAGAATAAATCTCATAGTTTACTATCTTAATGTAAGAATCAACAACCTTTTCCTCAAATCATCCTAATTAATACTATACTGGCTTTACAAAAGACTTTTCTGTCCTACACACATGGTTTCATAAGATTAATTTAGAGAAACCCTCTGGTACGCAGGAGGTGGTGCGTTTAAGTTTACACAAAGGAGTCACAGCAGTTTGCGTGGAGTAAATGGAAGAGCTGGGTAGTTAGCACGAGCAGTGAATTGTTAGGAGAAGGCACGTATGCTGCAAAGGAAAGTGACTGCATAAGCCAGAAACAGTGCTGGTGCCTTTCCAAGATCAAGCACCCTGTCACTTTAAAATGCAAACAACACTCCTGCGTAATGACGGCAAGGAAATTAAGTGAAAAATAACTAAAGCAATGTTTGTTTATCACCAAATGTATCGGTGAAATCAAGGACAACGGGAACCTAACGGGTGCCAGTTTCTCTCTCACTGAAGCACTTCCTGCCACGAACACCAAAACAGAGGCCCTTGTACAACACCACACCCACTTTAGAGACTGTACAGCCCCAAAATGCTTCAGAGAATCTAAGCTAAGAAAGGGTGCTTAAAAGGTAACCTGGAAAGTTTGCTTGTCAAGAAGTTATGTTTACATTCAGAGTTTTAGACCACAATGCATTGTGTCTGTAAAAAAAGTGTGTTCAAATCAAATTCTCAAATTTTCTAGTCCATATTTTGAATTCTGCATTGTTTACATCCATGTCGGCTAGCTTGCAGTCTTATTCGGCCTTACCCTTGATGATGCATTGCTAAGGTTAATGGGGGGGCCCAGCAGATCATTTTTGCCCCAGGCCCACCAAGCAGGTTAATCCAGCTGTGGCGGCGGTGGTGGACAAACTGTCCTGCCTCCTGCTACAAGATGCACTGTTAGGAACCATTTGCAGACTAAAATAGGTAAAGTAAAATCTTGTGGCTCTTTTGTACTTTGTCTTGTACCCTTCTGGTCATTGCATCCTGTGACAGAATGGGGCCTTCAAGGACAATGTAACAGTTACACTCTGTACCTGCAAAGATGACACCTTATACTGCCACCTTTTCTTTGTTGTTTCTTTCTCTTTTATTGTGTCCTTTACTTTTGTCTGTTCTACCTGTGACAGCTCTGCAGTGTTTCTTTCATTAGGTTCTTAGTATGTGTTTTTCAATGAATCAATGTGCAAAGGAGTCGAATTCCTCCTAAAACCGCTCTCCAGAGTAGTGGTGGTGATTTCCTGGCCTTGTTCAATTCTTATCATTTCTTTGCATCGCCTCACTCCAATTTTTTCTTTTTTTTTCTTTTTGCCGAGCAGGCCAAGACTGGTGATCTCTAAGGAACACAACCATATGAGCAGAGAATCTGACCATCTGGCATCTTCTGCAGCTAGAAATCACGAGGGATAAGAAAGGAGTGACGAGTGTCCCTCGTCTCCTGCCGCCTGTCAGTGTCAAGATGTCTCTTTTTAAAAATAAAACAGTGTTGTCGGAAGCTGCACAGAGCCAACAGTCCGATTGCAAGGAAATGTAAGGCCCTCTTAGAAGTGAAGTGTCTCTTTGAAGAAAAGAACGGAAAGTCACTCCACCCTCCCACCTTTTTAAGTTTGGACTGATTCCAGAGGTGTAGATAGCAGTTATGGGAAGCGGGTGATATAACATCTGTGTGGAGAATAATGGCTTATCTCTGAGGCTCACGGTGCGAGAATCCCTCACCCAGCCAGGTCTCCTGTCAATTCATTATTGTAGGAAGTAGCTTTCCATTTCTGCTCTGTCAAAAGCCTATGAGGTGAGAATATGTAAGTGAGGACAGGGAGAAGAAACCCTGCATTAGTTCTTTCATTTCTAAAGACTTAACATCAATCTGTTGCTGTACTGTAATCTCCAAGGCACACTGTGACCAATGTCATAGCGACCGTCACTCCTCCTCAGCACATAATTTCCAGTAATTAGAGATCAATGACTCATGCTTGATGTAAGCGGGATGGGACGCCCCCACAGAAACTTAGACATACATTCATCTCCTTTTTTCTATCTCTCCTATCAGTCCTATTCCGCGTAACATAAAACATGAAAATGATCCCCTCGGCAGACATGCCCTGCCTAGACATGGTTCAGGAGAGCGGTTGCCGTGGCAGCACTTTGACAGGCGGGTTATGGTTTCTGGGTCCCAGTAATGAAGGACGACTGAGTGTGTCATCCAGGAAAAAGGGCCTCTCTTTTTGTCTGTCGACCAGCCAGCTGGATTCAATCCTAAACCTCAGAATAACACCAGGCCCTCAAACGCTGTAGCATGGCCACCCTTTGCTTTAATAGGCAGGAGCAGCTCATTAAATCACAACAGTGGCTAACCCTTTCCATAACAGAATTGGTAGACTCACATTAGTCAGACAACTGAATGATTTAGTCGATGTTGTGGTTTTTGTTTGTGGGGTTTTTACTTCATTTTATCTCTTTTTCCAGCTTACACATCATTCTGCTGATTTAGTTTTTTGCACAGCTAGCAAACCACAGTGGCTGAAATAAGAGAGCAGCCCTGCATAAAGTAATACTACGGTGGCTCAATTTCCCGAGAGTCGGAGACGTCTGCCTGCGTCTGCCCTGTATACTCTCTGTGATATACGGAACAACAGAGGGGATTAACCAAGAATGTCAAGAGAGACAGGTTAAGCCGAGAGGATATTGGTTTATGCTGAAGGGTCTCACCTTCAAAGTCAAAAAGTCAGAAACTTCTCAAAGCAAAAGTCCTCAGTCATAACTTTCACTTGACTTTCAGACAGAGGAATGGCCAGAGAAACTCTGAGCTTATGTGAACAAAGTAAACTGCAACGCAATGATGTTTGCAAATAAACAAATCTTAATTGAAAAGCCTTCACATTCTTACACATAAAACCCCAGAGAACACAATGCTTCTATTCATCATCTAGCTGAGCAGTTAATGTGGAATTAGCTCATTTAACAAATTCAGCTGCCGATCATATTATATATTCTGTCTGTAAAGCTGTAAAAAAATAAAGATATCGGCAATAAGGACTGTGTAAACTTGTAAGGACCGTTTTTGATTCACAACTGTGAGCCTGCCTCGCTATAGAGATTTGCCTCGAGTGACATTCAAAATGTCTCATCTGGTCTGATTTCCCTGCGCTATAAGACCAGACTGGGCTTCATTAGCAGTTGCTGCTGTGCTTTATTGCCACAGAAGATCCCATTTTCACTACACAAATGACTTGCCACCAGCTGCAAATTGACAATGCGCCATATTTCCTTGCAAGTCCACTCTTATTAATAGCAGTTCCCGGGATCTGCGCCTCTCCATATCCAAACACAGCAGCATCATCAGCAGGTAATTTGAACAGTGGGATGCGAGGACCTCACAGGCACTGTTTACCAAAGTGAAAATGACTAAATATAGGAGAGCGACATCGCCAGCTGCTCACACCTTGTCAGTGAAAGTCCGAAAACATCCCGAGCCTCTCCTCTGTCGCCTGAAGGACACACATCCAGCCACGCACATCAAATTCTTACAAAAACTCTCAACGGTGATGGTGTGGCTGTCCATCAGCAGGCTAATTCTCCAGCACAATTGCCTTATGCAGTATCGATGATTACCCCTCTCCAGAATATCAGGCTGCTCTCTGACTGATGGTGGCTGCAACAAAGGTTAATTAATGAGCAGCGGCAGGAGCGATGGCTGCCGGCGAGGGAGAGGCTCTCCTGGGACTTGGACTCGCCAGTGTCGAGAGATAAAGGTGGAACAGGGAAGGGTGTGACTACTCAGCTGAAATTGAGTCCCCCTTTTTTTTTATGTGGATAACCTCCCATGTACTTAATAGTCTGAGAAAGCTACTTGATCACTTACCCAAGCCGCTCCATGGATTTAGATTATAATGGAGCTTTTATCATTTTCTCTATGAAACCTTATTTCATGCAATGATTATGTATTGGTTATCAAACATCAAAGATAATCTATGAGGCACCCTTCGAGCTTAAATTAGTTCCGCAAATCTGCTTCTTGTGATCAGACATCAAAAGGTTTTCATAATGTATATTTGTCTGCCTGTGCAGCAGGCGTGTGCGGTGTTATTTTCAGACGGGAAACCCACCTCGGCATATAGCTTGATTTTGATCCCATTTCTGAGACGCCATTAGAGATTTTCTTTACTTAACGTGTGAACTAGCCTGATTAGATTCATAGGGAAGAAGCCGGGCGATTAATGTTCTGTGCCGTTCAATGAAAGAGTGATCGTCTAAAAAATATAACATCAGTTACACTTCATTCTTATGAAGTGTTTCAAATGGTGGTTTAATTAATGGTTAATAAATCATTTATGCTTCAGTTTTATAGCTTTGAGAAGAGCAGCTTCTGGGTTGTCAGGTGATGTTAAAATCTCTCTTGCTGGTGAGTCATTAATAGGCAAGTGATTAATAAATAATGTGTTTCTCACTTTCTAATTAGCCAACAAGTCTGCAGTTATAAATGTTAATAAGTCTTTAATAAAGTACTATTAAACATACGCGAATCAGCAAAAACGTTATGAGCACTGACAGGCATGTGGTTACCATGGCACCTGTCAGTGGGGGAGGGGATATATGAGGCAGCAAGTGAACATTTTGTTGTCCAAGTTGATGTGTTGAAGCAGGAAAAATGGGCAAGCGGAAGGATGTGAGCGACTTTGACAAGGAACCAAACTGTGATGGCCGGACGACTGGGTCAGTGCATCTCCAGCACTGCAGCTCTTGTGGGGTGTCCCTGGTCTGGAGTGGCCAGTACTGACCAAAAGTGGTCCAAGGAAGGAGAACCGCTAAACCGGCGACAGGGTCATGGGCGGCCAAGGCTCAGTGAAGGCTGGACCGTGTGGTCCGATCCAACAGAAGAGCTTCTGTAGCTCAAACTGCTGAAAGAGTTCATACTGGTTCTGATAGAAAGGTGTCAGAACACACAGTGCCAGACTGGTCAGGGTGCCCATGCTGTCATCATGTTATGGCTGTATATTCTGCAGTTAGACGTGCTAATGCAGTCACCAAGTCATCTTTCACAACCTGGCAACCAAAAAGCTGTTCTCAGTCATGGCTGCCATATTATCAAATTATTAAATAACCATTAATAAAGTAATTAGTTCAAACCAATAAATCTTATATAAAGGCTGATTTACTGGAAAGGGCTATCATAAAAGATAAATATGTTACCATATTCACATAAGGCTGCATTTATAAAGAATTCAACAATAGCTTCATCAATTGTTAAACTATTTCCTAATTCTTTATAGGTCAGTTATTAATGAGAGCATTTTTGTGGTTGCTGGTTGTGAACAATCTCTCTGGCTGGTGTTTGTCCTCCAGCAGGACATTAGCTCTCTAGTTACACATGTTAACAAGTCATTATTAAAAGGGGCATAGGTCATAGCAAGAGTTAGAAAGCCATGATTAGTTACCCATGTGCAATTGTAAATGTTAAGGGTTTTTCCAAATACCCTCAGCTGTCCAGTTGGAGATGATAATAAATAGTTAATAAACAGGCTGTGGTGCAGATGCCCTGCAGCTAAAAAGACAAAGCAGGTTTTCGGCTGGCAGTAGTGGAGGAAGTATTCAGAGGATGTCAAAACACTCCTACCTGCACAAAAGTACAGTTTTATCAGCAAAATGTTAAAAAGTACCAAAAATATGCTTGTCCTGCAGAAAGATAGTCCCTGTGAGAGATTTATTATTATATGTGAAGTGATTAGATTGTCAATGCTTAAGCAGCATTTTACTGTAGCTGGTCGAGGTGGAGATAGTTTTTAACAGACAGATGGAAAAGAATTTACGCAAAAGTTTTTTTTATTTTTGTTTCTCTGGAATGATTTCTTTTTTTGGGTCAAACAGTTTACTGAACTTTCGAGGAGAGCTCACTCTGTTTCGGGAACCTCTAACAACTAATAGACATCTGATGAACATGTCAAGGGGCCCCAACTAGTTTTTTGGTAAGGGGTCACAAGCCAAAACACACCTCTGGCTGCTGGATAAATGCAAGGCATGAAGAATTTCCCAACCTGGCAACCCAAAAATCTATCTAACAGCTTATAACTGATCTATAAAGCATCAGTAAATTATTAATTAATCCTTAATAAAATAATCAGTTACAACCAACAAATGCCATGTAAGATCCATGATACACTTTCTATAAAATCTGAATATTGAAGTCTTGATATCGATATTATTTATGTGCCAATATTCCCAACGACTCCTGGATCAAGAATGAATCAGACCACTCAACAACCAGCCAGTGGAAGAAACCTCCCTTACATCGCTTGCCTGAGCTTTGCCAGTGAATTACGTGCCTCTGCTTGGACGGATTAGCCGTAGAGGACACTGCCAAGCATTAGAGTGTTACAGGAAGGATTGAGAACAAATGAGTAATGAAATGGCTGACTCACCAAGACCGTTCCGAGACATGAGACACGGCATGTGCTCTTTCGAGGTCTGCTCTTGTTAAGGTCCCATCTCTTCTGTCATCCATGTCAACTGGAGTAAAACGGAGATTTCACTGCTGCTTAATTGTGGCAGTAGAGCGACATCTGCATAAGTAGATGTTATACTAGTGGGTTAACCATAGTGAGACTATGTACAAATTAAGATTTATGTACTGTCTTTTGTAGTGATAGTTTAACATGAGTATAATAACAGTATCCGCAGCTACTGAGGACTGACGTGTCACTGTATAACCACATGGTACATTCTGCTATCATATCACAACATAAACCGCTGCATGCAAACAAAGACTAGTTGCCGATATAGTTATGAATTTATTATTTTCTTTACAGTATCTCATACCGCCTCCTGCTCCAGAGCCCACAGAAAACTGTTATAAAGAAATGATTGTAATTCAAGGCCACAGAAGCAAGGAACCGTATCCCCACGAGCAAATACAAAACAGAGTTGGTAACAGGATTGCAACACCAAAGTGAAAGCATGTCTGCCAAGTGTACACATTCAAAGACCACAAACATCAAACGGGTTTTCCAGGCAGTCAAGGGTTTCAGCGTTCATAGAGAAGAAAACAAACAGGACTGATTCGAGCTGAGGAAAGATGCATATTTCCAAATGGGCACAGTATGGTTCTTTTTTGTGTGTGTACAGATGCAATATAACTGAGCGTACCATCTGGATGTTACAATGTGATCCATTTACAGAACTGAAATGTTTAAGCAAGACAGCGTCAAAGGTTACTGAGGAGCGTTTTTTGCCCAGGCCAAAGAGCAAAACGTCACAGAGTCGAAATGGTCTCTGGCTTTTTGTTTTCTTTAGCTGTACTTAATATTCATCTCCCTGTTCAGTCCACTGCTCGTTGAGCTCCTTCACGACAAAGAGGGCCAATAGCTGATTGACCACGGCAGGAAGTGGAGACTTGAGCTGTTTGCATTTCCTCCAGGCCTTTTATAGTGAAGATAGCGCGGCAATAAAATACAGTTTGAAACTCAGTTATGGCATTTTGCAGATTAATGTGGGTAGCTGAGGGTGATGCTTTGGAAATTGCTTTGACTAGAAATGTGTCAAGGCTGACAGGATTTTTTTTTTTTCCAGTTTGATCCCTATTAAGCACTTCCCTCTGATCTAATTCAATAAATGCCAAAGGGAGTTATTATAATCATATTCATCCCTGATCCTTTGGGATATGTGTCTTTGGAATCCATAAATACTTCTAACTTTCTTTCTTCTAGACATAATATCTTCAGAGGAACATATATACTCAGTTTTTATATTTCCAAGCTAATCATAACATACAGCAAGGTTTAGCTTTGCAGAATGGACCGAATCCAAAGTACAATCAAAGGAGTCCCTGCGAAAGTGCTAAGCCACCAAAAAAAAACATCGTCATGGACATCTTTTAGTTTCAAATAAAATCCTCCCACTGATGTAAGGAAAATACAATCCAAATCATTCATATATCTATATTAGAGCAATAAAACACTACTATCATCTTGTTTTCTCTGCTTTGCAAAATAGTCTATACACTGCAGCATCTTTTTTAGTTTTAAAGGGAAACGGCACACAAAGTTCAGATGTTAAATACATGACAGTTCCAAACCAGTAAATATCCCTTGATCCCCACCCCCAACAAAAAAAATAAAAATAATGCCAGATATAGATTTTGCACAAACATTTCTCTGAAATCACAGATTAGGGATGAGAAAACAAAACTCTAATTGTTCACCTCTTACTAAGACACACAGTAAATACTCTTCTGTGAGAAACTGAGCTGCTGTGGGATGCTGCAACGTCATTACATTTACGCTGAAATTCGGTGATGTCCTTGTGCATGTACGACACCAAAGGTCCAACGTCTCATTCAATAAAAGAATGCTACAAGTATAAGAGTGAAGCGCTGCTGTGGGGGTGGGGTGGGGTGGGGTGGAGGCGAGAACATCATAAGCTCCCTTCCACCTATTTTTAATGTAAAATATTCCTCCCTCACAAACATCTGTTGCTGTAGTCTGTACAACACCTTACATATGCCCAAACCAACAGGAAGAAGTGCTACTCAGCTCTTCCTCAACTTCTTTGTAAAACTTAAGATCAGTGCAAAAAACAAAAAAAACGACTTTACAGGCCTCGAGACTGGCAGCTACAGTAAACAAGACAGCTCAATATCAGCTGACTAGCAGCAGAAACTTAACTGGCAAATCTGGTGTAACCACACCTCTTCATCACACTCCCACATATGTCCTCTATTAGTCTGATGTCCTTTCGAGGCATATTTTGCCTCCACATGTTAATGTTGGCTGGTGATATGTCTCCTTCATACGTTAGACTGTACAGGTTCGTGGAGGTGGTGAATATAATTTGGTTGAGGGCCGCGGGTGAGACAGGCACCCCCAGAAATGTGTGCATGCTCTCCGCCGTCTCCTGCGGGAAGTTGACCACGTCCTCAAACCTCACTTGGAGGTAAGACCCCTCGGGGAGGCCCTCGCTGACCCTCAGTACAGCTGCGGTGTGAGCCAGCCACAGATGAGCTAGTATCAGGACGGGGTTTGTCTCCGAACGAGACAGCAGCCTCTGGATTATCTTAAACTCTGGCGCCACAGATGGGCACCCATCCCCGACAGCATCCTCCTTGTATATCAAGGAAAGGTGCTGTGGGATGTTTTTAAGGGAGTAAAGGCTGGGTTTGCTGTTATAAACCATGAGATAAATCCACGCTCGAGGGTCTCTCACCAAGTAGATTGTCCTCAGGGAAGGTCCCACAACCTCCTGAATGAAAGGCAGTTTGAGCGCCCAGCTTCCACTCCGCATGTTGAGAACCACCCGGGCGTTAGGGTACTCTGCAATGTGACGTCTCATCTCCCTAATATACTCTGCATCTCTGTCCAGACTGGCTCTCAGTCTGCCCTTCAGCTCAGACTCCGGCTCTCTCCTCCTGGATCTTTTCCTTCTGTCCCTAGAGGCGCCGCCTCTCTGTGGCAGTTTGACCCTGCTGCCCTCTGCCAGCTGAATGTTTTGCAAGTGCAGCTTGGTGTTGTGGACCAGCGAATGCAGCCAGCCCTGAATAATCTTAAACCGTCCGCGCACGGCGTCTGACCTTGACCACTCGCAGGCGTCGACCAGAGAGTCAAACTCGAACTCCGTCTCAGGAATGTCCACGTGCTCGGTGGGAACTCTTATGTAAACAAAGTCTGAGCTGTTGTAGAAAAGGTGCTTGAGCATTTCTGATCCTGATCCGGGAAGGGTTGTTATGACAACGGTGGGCAGAGGGAGCCGGTGCTGCTCGTACAGTCTGATTTGTTTGTTTACTTCGCTTTTGGCACCCGCACCTTTCCATTTTACCCCACAGAGAAGCTGATCACAGCTGTTAGACACAAACAGCAGCTCTGCTATCCACAGAATGAGCACAGAGAGGAGGGCGTAACGCATCAGCCTGCTGAAGCAGACATAAAACTTTCTCTGCATGGTAAAAAACCCTATGCCCACGCAGAGAACAACCCCTGCTATCACATTGATTGTGAAGCCAAAGTCAAACAGCTGATTATCACTGCTGATTTGTTTGGGGATGAGTTGCGTCCCAAGGCCATATCGAGTGATTTGATATCTATCCTCAACTTTACCGTGACCTCCAAATCCTAAGTAAGTCATCCTAGCTCCTATGTCTTTATAGTTTGTAGCAATAGAGACAATCTTCTCTGTGTTATTTAGGGTTAAAGAAAGTCTCACACCATTTTTGCTATTATCCATAAACCTACAGCTGGACACTTTGACATATGGCCCGTGTAACACATAAGCTACCCTGCTGACTGTGCCTGTCATCGGAAAAGTGACATTGACGTACTGAGTCCACCTCTTTTTAAACTCAGCCGCCTGCTCTGCCTCCTGTATCCTAGTGTCAGGGCTGTGGCCCTGGCTGTCGAACCAGAACATTTTATAATGAGCATCCCACACGTCCATCATCGCGCCGTTGTACCTGTCCATGAATCGGAACGGAACGTATTTAAAGTCAATGTCAAGATTGTGGAAAAACGCACTGAGGGACGTTACAGGTGAATCGCCCCACTTCTCCACGTGGTCGAGCACCAGCAAAGTCTGTGAGTCGAGCAGAACCAAGGCTCTGAACACACTCTTTAGTCTCATAGCGGCGGAATAAGCCGACACCGCTTCCCCACTTACGAACATGGTGTCCCTGTGCGAAGAGGCGACAATAACCTCCCCTCTGGCATCACCCACCCCCGCATCAGTCCAGCGCAGCCACTTAGTGCACTCCCCTAACTGACCCTCCCATGGACTGTTACACTGGCTGGTGGGCGACGGACTGAACACCAAAACATTGTTAAGATAGCTGTACTTTGGACCATAAAGTGCTTCAGACACAAATACCTGACCATTAGGAGCAAACGTGAAAGAGTTCTGATCAGGGTGCTCGTGACCTGGGTTAAAGCTGTTCCAGCCCTCCACCCAGGAGTACGGCTTGTCATGGACAATGTCATAGACTGCACGGCCACCCAGCTTGCCAGACTTAAAGGAGACAAAAGTATTACCCTGGCCGTTGGGAAGCCCTGCTCCGTAGGTAACCACACCCCAGTTTGAGAAAATATGCATCCTGGCTTTGCCAAAGTCGTGTGGAGGTTGCGGCGTGAGGTGGTTATTGTACCAGATGTACTCTGTGTGAAGCGTAGCCCAGCGTTGGGCTGACGACTGTCCCATGGGGCCATCCTTGGGTCGGTGCTTTCTAATTTGTTGAGCCAGCCAGTTGCCCGTCCCGTTCCTCATGACGAACGTGTCGAGGAAAACCAGCTGGCTCTCCGGCCCATAAAACCAGTTGTAGTTGGAGTCTGCGATGCCAACTGTCCTCTGAAAGCCCGGCAGCAGAGTGTTGAAATAAAACCAGAAGTGGCCCCGCAGCCAGTTGTTCTGCAGGTTATCAATGTTGAAATGGCGCTGAGCTAAGAAGACATACTGTGTGATGGACTTGGCTGTGTAGCTCCCATAGGCTACCCCCTCATCCAAAGACCCATCAACGACATGATTTAGGAGAAACATAGTCTTCTCCATATAGTTCACTGCCACTTGTTTCCAGATCATTGACTCTCGGTCGTCATGTGACCCAAGCACTATTGCACCAGTCAGGATGGCTAATATGTTGGTAGTTTGGTGATTTTGGAGATACTGTTTCCCCCACCCTCTGTACTTTGAGAGCTCATACAGCTGCTCGGTCTCGGAGCGAATTTTCTTGAGGTAAACGTCCCTCCGCTGTTTATCCAGGTAGGAGTAAATAAAGTCATAGGCAGTAGCAAACCCAGTGAGAGAGTGTGCCATGGGGACCTCGTCGTTAGGGGCACTGGCCACCTTCCAGTCTGTGTATTCACCCATCCTATCCATAAACCTGAGAAGAAACTGCAGGGCAGCAGAGTCCTCTGGGCACAACAGGCAATAGAGAGCCAGGGGAGGCAGGTTGTTCCCATAAATCTCATTCCACTTGCTTGTAAACTCCTCATGTTTCGCAGGGGGCATGTAAAAGGGAACATTAGACAACATGGTGAGCGCAGCTGCCCGGATGACTTTAAATATGTGACTGTGAGTGGTGGAGGACCTTTGCCTCAAGTGCAGCACATCCACTTGGTTAAAATATAGGTTGGGATGGAGATCAGCAGACTGGACTTTCCAGTCCTCAGTTGCTCTGTCTTGCGCGAGCTTGACCTGCAGCAAGTCATCTGTGAAAATGTCTCTGTCTGTGGCGTTGAAGACCCCAGAGAAAGCTGTCCCCACTGCGAACAGTGGCAGTACAAAAACGGAATACACAACCCAGTTAACTGCCATGTTGCCAGGCATTTGTGAATACATTTTTCTGCTTTTCACAATTAGGCAACCGATTGCTTTCCTCCTTTGAAATGTCGTTGTAAAGTCCCACAACTTCAGCAGTTATTTCAGAGTAAAAGTCCAGGTTGAAATGTATTTGTTGGAGGCGCAGGAGTCCAAAAACATTATAATTTATCAGACAAATGATGCAACATCAGTCCCATGCATGATAGTGAAGAAGAGCGGCTGGGGAAAAAACTTTGGTGCAAGAACAAACACGATCCATATCCACTTGCAACAGTTTGCAGAGCACATCGCATCAAATGTACATAAATGTATGGTGGTGAGAAGACCGCTTCTGAATTTAAAATCCAAAAGAAAAGAGAAAAGGAGAATCCTTATGCGTGCACGTCTCCCTCCGTCCTCGTGGCCATGCGTGTGCACGTGAACGCTGGCGTCTCCCCCCTCGCGTGCGCCACCAACTCACATTGATCTCCTCCCCAAAAACCTCTCCTCTCGGACGGACATCAGTCATCCCCAGTCTGTGTCCGGTCCAATCGCAGCCGCCCAGAGGCACCGAGCTGCAACATCCGCGGACGTGAACCTCAGCGGAGCCCGCATCTCTGCAGCCCGGTGTCCCCGCTGCGGAGACCCCGAAACTCCCCGTCTGCTTAAAATTGCGAATCCTGATCGGGAAGCTGACCCGTTCGCATTGTGAAACCCGTCTTCTCCTCCCTCCCTCCCTCCCTCCAACGCTTTATCGTCGCGGATCCCGGTGAAGTCCGGGACGAGGAAAGTTGCCGTCACTCCTCAAGTATTCAAAGAACGAGACGCTTGTTGTTCTCCGGGCGGTCCGCAGGAAGCGGTGAATCAGCCTCCCAGATGAGGACCGCGCCAGATGTGATCGCACTGCGCCTGCAGGGATGTTTGCGCATCCGCATCCGCTGCCGACGGAGACGCGCATCTCTCAGGTGCAGCTGTGTGTGTGCGTGTGTGTGCGTGTGTGCGTGTGCGTGTAGTCTCCGCGGTGTCCTCAGCGACTGTTCAACACAGTCAGTTTGATTGTTTTTCCTGCACCGGATGGGAAATTTCCACTGTACAAACTGTAGAGGGAGCCGTGACTTCAGAAGCACAGCCTCGTCTCTCATGTATGGCTGAATATTCTTTCCTCCCTCTCTCTCTCTCTCTCTCTCCCTCCCTCAGTATCACTAACAGGGTGGCTGACTGATGGGATGTTAAGTTCCTGTCCAGTGTCCAGGCTGAAGCAGTCTCACGTCCGTCTGTTCAGTATGCAGCCACGTTCAGCTCAGTTTGGCCCAGCATACAGAATGGAAACAGGCTGAACACTGGCTCCATCGCAGTAACGAAATTAGCCCACCGGCGTCTTTTAAAATCAAATGGTGGCAATGAATGCCGGGCCTACTCTGCTATTTCCTCCCTGGACTCTCCGCTGACTGCTGGCAGAATTATTTTTACTTTTTTAATCGATTAAACAAATGAGATATAAAGTGTTAGGGAGCTGCTTCCAGTCTTCATGCTGAACTAACCTGTAGTCGGCTGCTGGTTGTGTCTTCGTGCTGCACCGGAAAGACATGAGTGGTATTGAGTTTCTCATCTAACTCTCAGTGAGAATGCAAATTGCATATATCCCAAAATGTTGAACTATTACTTTGGCTTATTTTTTTTTTTTTTTAAAGCTTTAGAGGTGCTGGTAAGTTGATTTTGTTGGCTTTGGACCGAACCAGGCTGTTCCCTCCTGTTTGGTCCATCAGAACAGTTTCTTGCCAAAGCAAATTCCATGTATGTGAAAACTTACTTGGCAATAAATCAGATTCTGATTTTGTTTCCAGTCTTTATGCTAAGCTACGCTAAGCTAACCGGCTGCTGGCTATAGCGTTATATTTAACAGACAGATCTACTAGTGTTATTTTATAACTATCAGCAGGAAAGTGTTGTTATAAGACACTGGGACTAAATATGCAATAAAACTATCCTTTTAATCATTTACTTTAAGAGTGACTATGATTAGTCTTGTTAAATGTTTGTTCAGCATTTGACATTTGTGCCAGCATTTGTAGTGATACAATATGAATTCATAATTACAAAAATAATAGATCGCATTAAGATATTTCATTTCAAATTAACCTCCTTTCTGGCCCCAAATGTCTCTTTACACCTTTTTCTCTCCAGACTCAGTTTCGTGTCTTTGTAACACATTTCCTGAGGCAACAGAATAGGCATCCAATAACCTCAAAAGCATCTCCCCTTCGAGAAATGTTTGACATTTGCCTGTCCCAACACGTGGCACTGTGCACTCATTGATCACCTCATTCCGTGTATATTAGGTTTCTGTGCAGCATCTTCATTAAATAATGATCACTTTCTCTATAGCCAGCTCACGCATGCCTTCTGCAGCATGCTATTCCACAGGGACCGCTGTTGCATGACGCCTTATTTCTTTTCTCCCCACAGTGCAGACAGTTGGCCTTATCAGGATCACTGCAGGAAGCACATACAGTAATCTCTCTTAGGACAAAAGTCATCCATATGGAGAGGAGATGTGCTACAAAGAAGCTGCCTCAATTTAAACAGTGATGATAATCTTGAACTCACATCAGTCAAAATTGCTCCACAAACATTCAATTCAGTTATATTTATATAGCGCCGTATCCTAACAAAGTTACCCCAGAGCACTTTTTCATATAGAGCAGGTCTAGACCGACTCTTCATTTAGAGAGACCCGACAACAGGGAGAAGGAAAAACTAAATTTTAACAGGCAGAAACCTGTGATTCTTCCAGATTGGTGGAACGTAATTTTCGCGATGTTAGCTTTAATTTCCGTATTTTAAGGCATGTTTGCTTGATTGACATGAGTTTCGCTGTATCAGCCATGATGGTTTTTGCGTGTCCCACTTAAACTCCAGCCAGGCTCCTTCCCTCTTGTCCAAATTTGGATTTGATGGCAGCAAGAAGTAAACCCAAATCCACGCTTGAGAGTGTCTTTTCACAAACCCGAAGGAGAGATAATGAATGCAATGTCTTAGTTTTAGTGTATATGGGCCACATCCCAAACCAAAACACCATCGTAAACTTTATAGTTATACATAATGCAGTAGTGTATTTTGGAGAAGGAAAATAAAATAAACCTAAATTACTGGTTTATTATCCAGTGGCTAATGCTGCAGCTACTTGCTGGCTCTTCTCCTCAGCATTTGTCATGCATCTTCCTTTTGTGAGTGCATCAAATTTGCATATTTGCAAACACTATCCTGTATCCACTTCTCTGGAGAGCAAGGTTTTGTTGCATTTCTGTGGGCTACAAGTTTGAACCACATTGTGCTTCTGGCCGCATCTCACTCAGTGATGTCAAGGCTGGATTTTCTTCTTTGGTAGCAGCAGTTTAGGTTTATGATCATAAAATCATATCCCTATTCACTGTCTCGCCTCCAACTTTTGATGTGTTGAGGTCAGTTACTTCAACACTCAAGTATCGTGTTTCATATTGCCAGTAATCCCGGCAGTCCTCTGATGTACATTTCATGTTAGTCAGTGATTCACAGTTCAACCCTCACTGGTGAGGACTGTTTTCTCCAAAGGTGAAGAACTTCTTCTCAGCTGCAATCTGTGATGGGTTTCTATAATGTGTATTTTTCTGAAAAAGCTTAAAACTCAGGCAGGCAGGGGTAAAGATTAATTGAATTTAAACTGGTGTGTGACTCTTCTGGCAAGTCATTTTCTTGATTTAATAAAGTCTTGGAACAATGGAACTTATTTCTGATATGAATTCAAGCTATTTGTTTTGAGAAACGTCTGATTTTCTCACTCATTTTTTGCAGCGTGCACCCCTCTGCTGTATGCTATAACCAGACTTTCACTTCCATGACTGCCCATCTGTTCAACCTCCACGTTTCTCAGCAGAGTACCTTTGACTAATTTGATCTTCATTTAGTCGCCTCCACTTGCATTATGTCCTGTCTTCACTGGAAAACCGCTCCTCTAAACGGGCTCGGAGTGAGATGAATGTTTGTCTGTTGCACACAGCCACCGTCCTTTTGAAGCTTAACTCCAAAACTAACTGGAATAACTTCTAATCATCATAATGCCGCGTGTCGATTCCTTCCCCGTCGGACTTGTATTGGAGAGCATCCTAATTAGAGGAAGCCTCGGTGTGGTGAAATGATTGAGTGATGTCAACCACAGTAAACTAACACTCTGATCACCCCAGCTTCTCGGGCCTCAGAGCAGGAGGTCATCATGTTGCACTTGTTGCCTAGCGACATTTCAAGCCCATCTGATCAGAGAAGATAAATGGTAAGATTGCCAAAAACGTGTCTAACATGGATCTTGAATGCACCATTGATTGACAGGTGGCAGGTCCGCATGCCTACTGTAGCTCTCCTGCTGTTTGTGCTGACTGTGTGAAGCATTGCAAATGTTGACTTTGCTTGTTGAGTAAAACAAACCTCCAGCCATACATATTGAAAGGAGAGGTGTGTGTGTGTGTGCCGACAGCCAGTGCCCTTATTAAAAATATGCCACACTGGGAGCAAAGAGAGGTGCGAACCAGGCCCTTGAAAGGCTCCCCTTTTTCTCTCCCTGCAGAGAATTTCAATTTCCCCCAAGAGTCTATGGTTTCTCAGCATGCCTGTGCCTTGCATCCGGCCCTCTGGGTAGAGGCAGAGGGAAAATTGGCTCCAACTGTTCAGGTTTCAAAGATGGTTTCAGTCTCTTCTACGAGGCCGTCTGTCAATCACAGCAGTCTCCTCAAAACAAACCGTGCAGCTGCAGTATTCGGTGGGTGCTTTCGGAATCACTGTGGTCCCTCAAAACCATTAAATCTACTGATCCAGAGAACAGGAAATAGTTTACCTGATGAGCCTGGAAATGGAAACACTCAATACAGACGGGCCTTCATAATAATAATAATGTCCATACACATAAATGGAAAACATTTCTCAGAGAGCCTACTATGAAACAATCTTGTGAGCTTTGTTCATGCTATCAAACCGTGTAGTTTTCACATCAACAAACAGGAGAAAGACTGGCGCTGCTTGCAACCCTCAGGTCTTGAGTGCTGTGGTGTTTACATACATGAAAAAAACTGCCCTTAGGTTAACAAATGAAGTTTACGTACAACATACCCCGGTAAGAAAGCAGCATGCATACAACTGTACACTTTACAGGCTCCCACTACTGTGTATTACTGCGCATGACGGCAGGCAGCCACACTACAAGTGCCTCAGTGACGGAATTGTGATGTTTATCACGCCTGAAGATGATAACTTTCCAAGGCTGTGAATTTGTGTAGCCTCCAGCCTCAGAACATAACCTACAGCATAAAATGTGCAAAAATACTACCTGTGTTGTAATTATAAATGCATCTACAGGGTTCTGTGTGTACATAAACAGTCATTTTTAAGCTTATTACTTGTTTGTGCATTTTCTTGCTGTTGTACATTGAATTGTTGCTTTACATGTGTAACTGGCTGTTAATGACTGCACTGCGTTACCTTTCATCAACATCTGTCTGGTGTCCTTAATACCTGCGGCTTAATGTGGCCCGACATCTGCCGTCGTATCCGTTTGCTAATGCCGTTTCATCCCGCCATTGTTCACCCCGTTCATTTGCATTTGCTTCTGTCACTTCTGTCATGTCTGTTTGCACATTTCTTTGGTTGTTTGAGTTTGCACATCACTTGTGACATTTCTTTTTTTATAGCTTCTATAAAAACGCAAACAACAGACAGCAGCTGACATTGAGTATCAGGTGAGAACATCAGACAGATGCAAAAGCCTGTACTCGTGTTTGTTATAAGATGCTCAAAATGAGTATGAACTACACTATATTTATCTACAATAGGTGGATTTTGTTCAGTTCCTTTAAACTCTACCTGTACTACAAGGTCATCCGCACAACTCTAAGATGCTGAGATCATTTATTACAGAATGAAGGACAGAGAAAAAGTAAAAATGTGAAAATAGAGTGTAGATACAAGACCTGTTCAGACAACCACATCCAGTTTCTGGTAAGTCAGTTAAAGAAAATATTCTTAAGCACAAAAGAATAAATCCAGTTTGTCCTAATGTATTTTCAGAGTTGTGGACTTCCTTCCTTTTGGTGATCATTATTCCAAGTCCTTTTTCTACGGTGGATCTGAGGAGCAAAATACATTAGACAAAACAGGAAACAATTTTGACATTGTGACACTGCAGATGATTTACAAAGCGAGTAACGGGAAACGAAAGGAAAAAGAAATGACGTTGACCTTTATCAAAGAGATCAAGACAAAGGAGAAAATGATTGGTCCAGTCAGTGCATCCATGGGATAGTATCGCTGAGCAAACAATGTCGTTATTTTGGATTGTCTCTTTGGATTGCTTCAGTTTAGTGTTTAACAGTGTTCTTTTTGTCTTCTCCTACATTTATTTATCATGTATGTATTTCTTCGATACTCTCACTTATTTGACAGATTCAACAAAGAAAATCCACAACAGCAGCAGAATACAATTTGCCCTTGTGGGGATTAATAAAGTTGAATTGAATTAACAACACCACTGAACGTCACAAAGTTAACTGCTGACATCTCGGTGGAAACATCGCTCAAAAGAGGTCAGATGAGGCAAGAAACACAGCAGTCAGAAAATTAGATAACCGGACAGGGTTTAAAGAGAGCTGTGAACTATTAGCCAACTACACATTATTACTCAAACTATCAGTTTACAAACTGACTTCCTTGTTTAACTTTAACATAGTAAAGGTCCTGCATTCAAAAGTTTACTTAAGAAAAAATACAAAATTATTATCAGCAACATGCGATTAAAGTATCAAAAGAAAATGTACTTGGCCCATGTGATGGATGAATGATCGTATATTACATTGTTACTAGTAATCCTCCAATGTCATAGCAGGTCAAGGTGGTTATTTTACCCACTTCATATGCAGTTAGATAGTTTAGTGTCAGACCCCTCCAAAGGGTCACATGATAAATCCAGGAAGGTGTGAAATTAATAAGAAGGGGAGAAAAGAACAAAAAAAAAAGGTTCTGCTGCATAAATTCACAATTTTTTGGGAATCAACTTGGACACTGGGCAGTGTTACTTAAGGATACTATGCTCTGATAAAGAATCGGTTTGAAGGGAGAAAATTAATGCATCCGACGTGTGTGTACCGTTGAGGATTCACCAATCTGAGCTCTACTGCACAAGGCTCATGAAAAAGAATCTACAAACACAGGTGGTGATACAGTACCTGTTCAAGTCCTCGGAGGTGTACAATACACATTCTGAAAGTTTCCATGAATATTTCAGGATGCTAATTTCAGCGTCCCAAAGGATAATTTGAATTTTAAGAAGGCACACTTTTATGAGAGGTGACAGGAAAAGAGATGAAGATTGTGAAATCTATTATAAAACAAAAAACAAAACAGGTTGAACTGAACATACAGCCAATGGAAGCTCACAACAGTCCCCGTCACCGCTGCCATCACAATGCGGTGCCTCCTCTGATAGAATTGACATTGCTCCGTTTCCCCCATTTGCCAATACAGCTATGCAGATATTGGTTTGTGTAACACGACACATTGACTCTGTACAGAAGCGAATAAACAGCCCTCAAAACTAATTCCAATCTCAGAGAGTGGCATGGGATTTTCTTCCGAGGGTGCCAAATGAAACATCCCACTGTGACTGATACATCATTTGCTACCAATGTTGTGGTTTAGCGCTTTTGCAAGATAAGATTACAGCTCCCCCACCCCTTCAACCCCCACACACTCTTTCTTGCTATGTTCAGAGAGTCTGAGGTTTAACCTGACGCTGTCTGGAGTCATCCTTTCACAGCAAACACATCAAAGAGTCTGGGGGAGAATCTGTGTTCTCCTAGGTGCACATTATTTAAATGGGAAAACTTGCTTCTCATAGTTTGGGTTCTACATCTCGCCAGCTTCTGCGGCTGACATGTCGCCGTGGAAGACGGGAATAGGAGATGAGTTTCTAGTGTCAGTCACGGCAGAATCCAGTGGGAAACTGCAGTGCCTCTGAAAAGGGACTAAAAGATGAGACGCAGTGCAGAGATAACCGTGCCTGCTTCACATCATGCAGTGTTTTGGCAGGAGAGCACAGATCACTTCCACAGCCTGTACCACTGGCCCTGCCCCCCCCCCGAGCTCCATCTCTGATGTGCACGGACTGGTGGACGAGAGCTTTACATAAATTCATGAGACTGTTTGGCCCTAATTAAAATCCATAAACAAGGCGAAGTGCAAGTTCATCTGCAGTTCACAGCAAAATGTCTCATTGATTTCCTGTGTTCTTGTAATAGCCATGGAATTCTGAACGGTGGCCTTTCAGGGCAAATACATCGGTTTACAAATAATCCACCCTCCAGACAATCACTCTCTAAATGGGAAGCCATGCTACAAAAAGGTTTCATATCTCAGCTTGTGTTTTTTGTATCTTAACTTTTGGTGTTAGTGTATATAGGGAATATCTACCGACACTATGGTTCCTGCATCCACTTCCTCCTTTTCAGCCACACTAGCTAGTGATGGGTCCATAACATGGGTCTAGACTGAAATGTCTCAACATCTATCGTATGGGTTGCCATGAAATTTGCGGGTCCACATGGCTTTGACAATCCCCTGACTTTTCCTCTAGCACCACCATGAGGTTGACTTTTGTGGCTTTGAGTGAAAAGTCTTATCAAATTAATTGTTGTGAAATTGGGCTCATACATTTTCGTTCACGTCAGAATGAATTGTAATAACTTTTGTGATCACTTAACTTTCTTCCATCACCAGGTCAAATTCCAGCCTCACTTATGTTGTATTTGGCGCTAATTAGCAAATGTTGGCATGCTAACATAGTAATCTAAGATGGTATACATGGAAACATTATACCTGTTAAACATCAAACAATGTCAGCATCGTCATTGTGAGCATAATAATAGTATGCTTATTTTATCATTTCGCTCAAAGCACCGCTGTGCCTACAGAGCTCTATGGGTGGAGTCATGCTTGAGCAGGACTACTTTGTACAACACGTTGTCTGACCACGTCGGAAATCAAAAGTGTTTAAACTTGTCTCCAAACGGCCACGCTGAAAGGCAGAGTGAAAAGTCCGAGACAGGGGGAGACCTCTCTATATAGTTTAAATATGGGAACAACAACGCACACGTTCAGACGGTTTCTCTTTGAAGATGTTCAGAGTGTCGCACAGGAAAAAGTGCCACATACACTCGTGTAACAAATGTAATATGAGAGCCAGAGAGGGTTAACCCGTCTTACCTTCTCACCTCTGCACAGCTGGCCAATCACGGCTTGAGGTCAGTGTGAATGTTGGATCGTTGGTTTTCGGAAAGTTACAGAAGTGGTTGGATGCAACCCCCCCCCCCCCCATACATAAAAACCATCGACTGGTTTTCATTTCCATATGTCCTCTGAGGTTTTCAGCATGTCCTTATTGTCAGACGACCATCATTTCCTGCCTGGCAGACACAGAATGGTGCTGGGAGGCCCGGCCTGAAGAAGCAGCTCTGCAGGCCTCAGAGACTCTGACTTCAAAGGCAGTCAGTATTAGGAGTGACCAGTAGCTGAATGATCCCTGCAGAATCCTTTGGTGAGGCTGACATCTCATGTTCCCTACTTTGTTTAGGTAACGTGACCTAAAGGCAGTGCGATGTGGTCTACTTGTTACTAGTTTTCTCCAGAAACAGCATGTTTTTCTCAGGCGATACGCTTAACATACTTTAAATGCATTGGATTTGGTCGATGGGAGACAAATCATACAAATATGAAGATTTGGAATATAATTATGCACAGTAAGCAGTCCTCTCGCAATTTATAGGAGGAAATCTATAATTCTAAGTTTAAAATTGCTTAGGCAAGACCGGTAGGGAATAAAATAAATGATAAGGACAGTGGATTCCCTGTTAAGATGTGTCTGCAGCGCACCGAGAATGTTGAGATTAAAACACACTTTGATGAAAAATGGAATTATGAACACAGGCTTGTCCTCACTGAAGGATGCCACATCAGAAAAAGGGGCCGCCTTCCTGAGCCTTGAAGTAAATCCCTTGACATCTCCTGATGCGATTTTTAATTAATTCTGAAGTTTCTTGCAAAAACATAGAAACTTTCCCCTCACAGCGAACATCCTTTTGACAGTGCGGTATGACTTTTAAGGACATGTCTTAATTCAGCTGCAAAATGCCACCAAAATCAATTTAACCACACAGTGGTAACCACACTTAAGACTTGTTTCTGTCACTACTTATTTAAGGCTGTCTGTCTGCCAAAACTGTATTAACAAAATAAAGCATCTGATTAAATAAATGTGTCAACCAATGATTTGTATTGCCAATTGTTCCTGCCGTGGTTTGGATCCACTCTTCTCTGGCAGCAGAGTCGGTGCTAATTACAATGTGTAGCAATTTGGAGAGATAATCTACAGCACATATATTTATGATGGCACTGGCTGAAAAGTGCTGCCTTGAACACATTTTCGGACTCAGAGAAATGGTCAATTTGCATCAGGCCTGTTTATTGAATGACTATTACAGCTGAGCTCTTCACTGGACGACAACTTGTGCCTTGTTGACACGAAAACTGTCATTTGGCAAGACATTTAGGCCTATTCCCATCACTAATGAAATGGAGTCCAAAGTGACATTTCTGATTTTAGCATTTTTTAGTGGCACTCTGTTGCCTCTTACTAACAAATAGATTAGTAGTAGTAACCTTGCGCCTTTAACCAAACCCAACAGTGATGTCCCGGCATACTGACACACCCTGAAGTGCACGTCTACGTCACTGCAGCAAGCCGAGAAGTTAGATCAGCAAAAGCAACATATTCAGCAGACATGTTCCAAGCTGTCACTTTAACACTCCGGAAAGATTCAGGCTCGCTAACTCGCAGCAAAAGGCAAATCATCAGATTTCCCAACATGTCAAACTTATTTAAATCATATATATCAACCACGAGCACATATCTGCACACGCTCAATAAACTATTGATAAATGTCAAACTCAAGGTCAGGAGCAAGTTGAGCACCTGTCTTTTAAATAGCCCATTTCCTTGCAAATAAAACAGGAAATTGCATTATAAATGTGATTATGTGTGAGAGAAAAAGGTTAGCATATATATAGGACATTTTGCTAATGTTGGAGTCACAGAGGAATATTCCTTTAGTCATCTGAATTCTTATGCTTCTGTACAAACAAACCTCCAAGTTACACCCTGCCCGCTTTGCAACCTGCCTTTTGTTCCACTTTAAAAAGGTTGTGTTTTTTTTTACTGATTACTACAGCTACGTTAGAGAATGATGGTGCCAGTGTTTCACACTTTTCATCCGTATCTCGACATTTGTCGAAAGGGCTTCTGCATATAAAAAGCAAAGCAATGTGATTAAAATTTCCCAGCAAACATACAGTCCCTGGCTCCATTCAAACAGGCAGTGTTGTCGCGAGGTTAATAGCAGCTCGTGCTTATCATTTACTTACCATTTTTATGTAAATTTGGCAGCAGCAGTGAGACAGCCTTTTAAAAAGAGCCCGTAAGAGGCATTTACATGTGTTACAATAGCTCTGTGATTTACGGAGACTGCAGGAGGTGAGTGAATCCAACCATCCAAAAGGCTGTCAGCCTTCTCAACCCTCGACGAGGAAGAAAATAAAATCACATCATGGCCTGCTTGGATTGATTAGCTGCAGGCTCCTGCCTCTTGATTGGCAGCTTCAATTCTGCACCACTCAGCAGGGTAACATAATATCGCGTGTCAAAGTGCTCCACTGATCGAGCCCCACAGACTAGGACAGGGAAAAGTTGGACAAATTATTAAAATGTATGCTGCCTGGTTGCTATGGACATTTCCACATCACCAGGGCCGCAGCTACCATTGAGGACACCGAGGTCATGTCCTGATAGAACTTTTACTTAAATGTGACTACTTTTAGGCCAAAAAAAATAAATAAAGGATTCTCTATTTCTCTACCAGAATCTAATTCCTCAGTGTGGAGTGGTTATAAGCATTTAGATCTTTATGTCGGCAAATAAAACAGTAAAACCTTATTGACAGGTCTGTAATTGCCTTGTAATTTATTTGAAGTTTCCTGGAAATAACTAATCTGGTGTTTATGTTGAATAAAATAGAGAATGTTCTGATAGTTCTGATACGGTTAGTTTTGCCAGTTGCGTTGAGGATTTCAGGAGGACATTTGCAGCTAATATAATTGAACTTTTGCCTCCTGAACAAAGCTCCTGGCTACGGCACTGCATATCATGCATAGTAAAGTAAAACTGCGTATTGTGAAAAGCCACTTCAGCACAGGAGGCGGGTCCCCAAAGCTTAGGTCGGGGGAGGTGATAGAGGGAGTGTTCTGTCCAGTGCATGTATTACAGCCTCTGGGCACATGGAACTGGTCACAACTACCAGCCACCAGGTAATCAGAGGAGGCAGCTACTCATCAAGCTGCCCGGCAATAAGAGGCAGTTTGGACAAAAAAGGAAAGGAGGACATACTGCAGAGGCTTTTCGCCCAGAGGCTGGCGACAGGAGTGTTGGCCAGGGGAAAACCAACGATGATAAAAACAAAGATTCGCAGCTCTGTCTGCTTTGCTCCTCAGGACGGCGGGACAACCCCACATTGAAGAAGGCCATGGCGACAAAGACCCCAGACGGGAGGCAGCTCCCCGCTCCCTTACAATTCTTTATTGAAGGACACTTTATGTTTACGTCAACTGTCGCTGAGTCTCCTAGCTCTATAGTGAATCTTAGTCCCCTGGGTTGCCACAGTGTGGTTCAGACATAAAAGGGGCCGAAAAGGCTTTACGAAGATGCAATCGCTTCTCCAAATAAAACAAGCGGTATGAAATGTGTGCCAATATGTTTAACTTGCCCTGTGCAGTTGTGATTCCAAGCACTGCGGGCGATTAAAAATGTTTGCAGCATTGCGTTTTGTCATGCGAGAACCTCGCGGAGGTAATTTCATGCTTTTCATGCTCTATCCTCCGCTGAAACATCACTCAGCCCTCTACGTGGAGAGCGTCTGTGACTTTCTGGCTAATTAAACCATTTTGGAATCCACAGATCTTTCTTGGTAACTGAAAGATTGACAGTTCGGAGATGGGAGGTTGACAGGTTTGAGTCGGGAGGTTTTTCTTACGGCGAGGATTAGCTGCTCACTGACTGGAAATGCAAGTGTGTTTTGGAGGCTGGATATGGCATTCACACTTTTGTTTTGTTAGCATGCTAACATGCTCCAAATGATAATGCTGATGTTTGGCAAGTGTCATGTAGCATGTTCTCCATCTTAGTGTAACATGTTGGCATGCTAACCTTTGAAATACAGCTAAAGCTGATGGGAATGACAGTTTTGTATTCGTTTGGTCATTAATAACAGTTAATAAAATTACCTGATGATGGATGTAGGTGAAAAGTTAAAGTTATTGCAGTTCATGAGCGGAAAATGAACATCTGCCACTAAACGTCTTAGGCAATTCATCCAATAGCTGTCAAGACCGTTCACACAAAACCACAAATGTCAATCTCACAGTCACAGTCTCTTCTCTGGGCATCGTGAATGTCCGTACAGAATTTTGTGCCAATCCATCCAATAGTATCTCAGTCTGGACCAAAGTGGTGTAGCGGCCGACATTGTCGTCACTATATAGAGCCTCACTGCTAAAAGGAATATCAATATCGTCTTACCATTGTGCAAAGGGAGAGTAATTTGCATTGCCGTGTGTATCGATTTGCATTTAACATCAATTAACACTATTTGTTGTGTTTTCCAGTTCAATTCACTTTGCATTTATAGCATGCCCACCCCAGCATATCTGCCGTCTTTGTTGATTCATTAGGCTGCTCTGTAGCATAGAGGTCACACTTCCTGGTTGATAAGGTTGTCCTTCTGCCCTCTCTACAGCTGATTTGATTAATCAACATCAATTAGAGCAGCTTAGGGCGGCATGCAGGGAAAGCCTACTAAATGCCCTCTTCACTGTATATCTGGATGACTAGATGCATATATACAGCTCTGGAAAACATTAAGAGACCACTCCAAATTCTCTAAAGTTCACTTTACTCAAACACATACCTATAAATAGTAAAACCAGAGAACTGATCATTTTGCGGTGGCGTCTTAATTTTTCCCAGAGAGAGAGATTTGATATATATATATACACACACACACACACACGGATAAAAGCACTTTCCTGTTCTGCATCAGATCCCCCCCATTACCAAATCATGATGACGGTGATGGCTTTTGTCTGAAGGCAGTGTAATTTATCCCAGCAAGAAGAACTTCTAGCCAAAGATCAGATGAAGAAAAAGGATGCTTTTCTTGTTTCCGTAATTTCACATTCTTGGATAAATGGCACCAGCAGTAAGAAGCATTTGCATGGTTAGGCAGAGAAGGCCCATTTATCTTAATCAGGACTAATAGCCATCAGGGAGATAGAGGGGCTGAGCTATCTATCACATTCATCCTGGTTTTCTTGGGGCAAAAAATTACTTTCAATCAATCTCCAGAAGCAGATAAGTCTAACCCGCAGAGACCTGGAGTCTCATCACTTCAAAAGGAGGGTATTTTTTTGCGGGGGAGGGGGGAGCTGCCAGGTCAAAATTCCATCTGGGATGAGCTATTAACTATTAACGGTCCACACTGAATGAAAAGTATCGCTGTTGTAGGGACCACGAGAACCCCACATATGAATTTGTTTATTGTGTGATGTAAAAAGAACTTTTATTTTGAAATTTAAGTTTTTCACTTACCCGACGTCTCCTGGATGGCGCCACTGACCAGGTCAACAAAACTCCAGCTCCCCTTTTGTTCGTGCTCTTACTGCTTCTTCCTCTCGGACCTCAGCAGAGGTCATCTACACTGAGTGGTCTGCACGGAGCAGAGACACCGAGCTCTCTTCTTACGGCTGTGTAAAATCCCTGTTAGCACACTGCTAACCCAGGTGAACCTAACCCATCTAGATTTCATTATTAATCAGAGTTCCAAATTAATAACTTAGTATACTTGATTTATGAGATTGATTGATTTATTAATTGGCTATCATTTTCCCTTCTTTAAGGGTGGTGCCCCGAGGTGATTTTAATATCATTTTAAATTATTTAATGTAGACACTAAATAACATAACACTGCACTTCATCTTCTTGATACCAGTTAGTGTGCTGTGTAATTTTGGTGCCTCTTTGAAGTTATTAATTATTGGTACATATTTTGGAATTCATAAAGCCATATAACCCCTACACTGTCACTGTTCGTACAGAAGAATTCAGATGACTAAAAACATCAGGATTGCTCTTTTTTTTTTTGGGTTATTCTGCAGGTTGCTCTCTTAACCTTACACTATTGGTTTCAAATACCGTGAGAATGTGCACGACCGAGTCTAAATTTGCATTGATGTATGGATCATAACATATCATCCCCATAATGATCTCAAGAAGGTCCATTTACTATTTAGCAGGCATTGATATGCTGCATATAAGCAGTTGAGTGCAATGTGCTGAACACTAGCTTTTTGGAGCTGTTCACATTTCCCTTTCAATCACTGCACTTTCGTTTAGCTGGTAACTCAATAGCACTCCTAAAGCAATTAATTTGGGAGTGATTTTAAACTTCTACGGTGTCACATTGTTCCTTCATTATTTAGATGCAAATTCATTTTCAACTAATTTAAAACCGCCCATGTTGTGAGTGACAATCTTTTTTTGCAAAACACCCAAAAAAGCGCTCGCTACGGCGGATGTGAATGTGCTGTCAAACGCTGTCAAATGTGAGTGCCGTGCCTCAGAGGATGTGACAGAGTGGTGCTTTTTATGGTCTCATGAATGTATATTTTCCCATAAGTGGCATACGCAAACCAGTCAACACACTTCCCCCATCAAGTGGCGCAGGGAACGCAGCCGAGCGGATGGCACGTGTCAGCACAGCGACGCTCCACTGTCCAGGAAAAGTGGAGGAGTCGCTGAGACCAAGACAGGAGATCAACCGTCGCGCTTGACACAGCAGAGTGGCTCCAGCAAACCCGCGCCACAGCGCCCAGCTCTCTGGAGCCTCTCATCCCTCGTCACAATCAATCCACCGCAGACCAACCGTAATCCTATTTGTTCAAATAAATAATGAAATAGCTGCAGCCCCACACGGAGGCACACAGAGGGTGGTAATTGCTGCGTTTCAGTGCTGGATCAGATGGGCTCTGTGGGAGACTGGCTCGGCTCCACTGTGACCTTGTGTGTGTTTGTAATTTTCCACAAGCTTAGTGGATATGCAGCAGGCGGGGGCCCTCAGTGAGTGCACAGGAATCCTGGCGCCAAGGCCATCCCAGTGAATGGTCAGGTGTGATGGAGCCTTTCTCACGACAAGAAAAAAAAAAACCACACATTCGCTATGAGAAGGGGAAGATGACATGACAGCCATTAGGCAAGTGCAAGGGTGTAGAGCGAGTGTTATGTCCTTTGCTATGCTCTGATGCACTGTAATGCCTGTATGTTCAATTTGTTTACGTGCGATGCCTCGGTGCATTACAAGGACTTGTGCGGGGCCGAAGAAAAAAAAAATATTTCTAAAGCTCTATCCTCCAATTGAACTTGGACTCCACAGATTAACTTGTAAAACCAGACCTCCGAGTTTTACGATGAATGTTTATCCTACCCCGCCAGGCTGTGTTTGCCCTCGTAATCCCATTATCCCTGACAAAATATTCCATAATCTGGAATATTTTCAATGTCGCTCTGACCAGTCAAGCTTTGGGTCACGCTTCGCTCATCGCAGCAACAATCTGTGTTGTTCAGCAGCATTCATTTGCACGGTGAAATATTGCGTCGAGGTTGGTTTTCCCCACTGGTCCAAATGGCCGGTCATTCTGTGAAATTATGGCCCGTTGTTGTCAGTAAGGTGTGATTGCAGTGACTCTTATGGCCCATCTCTCTGTATTGTTCAGACGTTAAGTAGAGTCAGGGAAAGGTCAAGCCAGGAAATGTTGCTGGAGAATGAATGTGACTGATACTGCTGCCATTGCTCTCCTCAAGGAACACTTCCAGCCTCCCACTTTAAAATGAGAAGTCAACAGCTGTGTGAGAACAGTGAAAGATGGGAAGCGTGCAGCCTTTTACTGTATGTGACCAAAGTGAAACCAGAAGCATCACTTGGAAAGTTTGGCATTTGGAACCGAAGTATCATGAGGCCACGTTAAAGTGAACGTGCTATTTGAAGCAATAGTTTAAAAGTTTGGGGAATACGCTTATTCGCTTTCTTGATGATCGTTAAATGAGATCAATACCACTCTCACAATTGCTTGATTACATGTGATGCTGGAAAGCTAGCAGCCAGGTATCTTAGCTTAGCATAAAGACTGGAAACGGGGGGAAACAGCTAGCCTGGCTCTCAAAAGGTGCCAGATATCCCCTCAAAACCTCACTAATTAACAAGTTATCCCATTGGTGTAAAACCACAAAGCAATTTGACACTATTTCTGAGCTTTAGAGGTGCTGGTTGGCAGATTGAGGCTAACTGTTTGCCCATTTCTAGTCTTTATGCTATGCTATGGTAAGCTTGTACAAGGAGAATCCTGCATCAATAAGACCACCTTTCACCACTTACAGAGAACATTTGTGGGAAAAATAATTTCTAGAAATTGTTTGTTGTGGTGCATTTGCCCGAAGCACACTTACTCCTGAGAGAACTGGAGGAGGAGCAATTTTGTGTCATGGTTTTATTAGATTTCTAATTCCATCACTCAGGCAGGAAAGTGCAGTGCAATCTGGAGATAAAAAAAAAAAAAAAGAAACTTGGGCAAGGATAAAACTGCAATTTTGGTACTGTTAAAGCCACTCTTTTAGCCGTTGACTTGAAAATCAATAAACAACCAGCAGTTTGTCTTGTCACAAAGTATAGACTTGGCTCAACAATCCAAGATTTCGCTGATCCCTCCAGGTCTAAACCTGTAATCTTTGATTCATCGCTGCCTTTTACTCCTCATCATTTCTTGTCAAAGCTTGGTTTTCCACTATCATCCATCATTTATTGCTTTACCAATGTCTCCCTGGTATTCTAAGGCCCCAGACCTCCACCAGCCCCACGGCCAAAGTAGAAAAGCTCAATGCAAATCGAACAGACAGACAGAAGCCAGATGTAACCTGCCATGTGGAAGAATGGTGGTTGTATCACAAGGTCTTTTCCAACACCTTTATCTAAATTACAAAACTATGTTTGACCATAAAGCTTGTTTGGTGCCAGCTACAAGTATTTGTCTTAAAAAAGAGGTTGTCTTAGAACAGCAGAGAAAGAAATTACATCCAGTGTCATCATCCCAAGCCATTAGCGGGGCTATTTGATCAGTGCTAAAGCTGAGCGCGGACATGGATGCGGTCCAAGCTGCAAATCACAGTCACACCACTGAGCGAATGAAAGTGATGTGCAGACACATGTACAACAAACTGTCCACAGCTACAACACAGCTCCGTGGGTCAGAAATGACTGTGTGTGGGTTATTTAACCATGCAGTGCTTGGAAGAGTTCACGGTTCGGTAACTGGCAATGACCTAAGGGGAGCCGAGCCAGCTGACTGTGCAGAGAGCTGTGTGCACGCTGCAAGGCAGGAGATAAGCATCCAGGTTATGGCCTGTTGACAGGAAATGGTCAGAAGTGAAGAAAAGTTGGCTAGAAAGGTTTGGATCCGATGCTGTGTGGTCACTGTCCTTTTCCATTCGAAACCATTCTAGCACTATTAATGGCATTCTGGAGATTATCTCATTGTAAAAAAGGGTCCAAAGACATTGTGTTCTGTCACAAGCACGCCCAATGCTGCTACACAGAAACTCCTCTCCATACTGTTGTCAATTCAGCTGCACTAGAGTGCCCTCAGAGAGTCGTGCTCATTTCAATATTTATTGAAATGTTATCAAAACCACTCAGAGCGACTCACGGCAATCAATGCTGTTTAGGCTCTGTGCTGCAGAGGCAGGTCTCCCCGCTCTCGCTACTATTGTTTGTCTTCATTCCATTCACCCTCATCCCTCTGAAGAGAAGATGGTGAAGTCACACCTCCGTAAATCCTGCCCCAAAGGAACGTTTCAGCTTAGATAGCATGCTGGCGGACTACAATGTGTTTTAATTGACAGAGAGAAGCGCAGGAACATGGTAAGGACAGGGAACACTATGGTGCACAGAAGGCCTGCCCTCCAGGGTTTCTTTGTATTTCCAACGACGCAATCGTTTGCCAATACCGACATTTTCCCCCTCATGCTAGTTAGAAGCAGCAGTTTGCCTGAAGAAGATCCTCTGGCAGATTGAATGATCGCTGTTCCTGTTGTAAAGCATACAACCCACTGACAGATGCCAACAAACTGTTACACTGATAGCAATAAAGAGATACAGGGGATAATAAATGATACATGAAACCGTAATCCATTGGGTGACGGTGTTCATGGGAAAAGGAAATAAGAGCACTTAGTCCCTGTGTTGCACCATCAGCACTGAGACAGAGATTTCGGAGCTTTATGTTCTTAGCAGCCAAAATATCTATGTGTGTGTGTGTCTCGCTGCACTTATAAGGGCAAAAAGAGAGAATGGATTTGCTTTTTGGGTTTAAGTGGTCTGAGAGGGGATGGATTAAAGAATCATGAGATAAACAACTGACATCAAACCTGTAGTGCACACTGGTGAGGTCTCACCAACCCTGCGTCTGCAGCCGCACGTCAGATATTTTTCTCCAGAATGCGAAAATAAAAACGTTTCATAGCATCTTTAGTTAGAGATTATCATATTCAGGGATATATGTATGGTACTTGTAGCTCTAAAAAGGAAGCTAAAAGTAATTAAAATCCAAAGTAGACACAAAAAGTACAAAAGCTGACTCTCAGCTCTGGTTTTGAGAAATAAACTTGAAGCAACTGTTGTTGTAGAAAAATATGTTTGACGATAGATCCTGTTTTTCTGTGGCCGCTTCACGATAATAGCCACACCATTTTTCGCAAGTTCACTATTTAAATGTGGAGCTGCAGCAGTAGGAAATGTTCCGTTTGCAATTAGCAATAACTGAACAGTACACAGTGAGGCTGATATAAATGGGATAAAATTACAATCAAGTGCTGCATCACATGCCACATAATCTTCTGTGAATCCTTCACGTACGGGACTCCGTCGCTAGCAATGAAAACTACAATGTAAAGAGGTAATTTCAGAATGTAAAACACTTGGCTTTTGGTGAAAAAGATGAAGACCTTAAGTATTGCATTTGGATGAATGTTGATAGTAAATGTATTTCAAAAGAAAGAAATCCGGCCTCAGTCCATCTCAAACTGCAATGAAGCATCTCTGCTGTTCTTTCAAGAAAAGATTGTTCTCTTATAGGCAGCTTTTAAGAGAACCTTCTCCACAAGGTCACAAGTATTGACTCAGTATTCTTGTATTTGATAATCAAGCAATATATCTTGTGCCTGCATTGTATTGGGGTCTATTGATGCTGCTGTTGGTGGTGAAATTGGTATCTCTGTCCCTTCTATGATGGATTCCCCCCAGTATGATTATTGAACATACTGGAGGTGCAAAACAGTGAAACGACTCACATCTCTTGCTGTAAAAGAAACTCACTGAAATCTGAGGGTTGTTTATATTCTTATTGAGTTTTAAGATTCCTTGAAACATTTTCTTGTAAATTGCACTTTAGTTTTTTGGAAATAAGTTAATGTTGTAATAAGTTATGACTAGATTAGGCAACAATACGGTAATAAACAGAAATGCAAAGGACATTATGCATTTTCCTTATAATCACAAATTTAAGTAGAGCAAAAATTAACAATATACCAAAAGATGCTGAAAAATATCATAAATTCTGATCCCAACCAGCCAGTGAAGAGCCTAAATTGCACATGTTGGACAATTTAGAGTTGAGTGTACCTGACTGTCTGTAGAGTGCTTGAGGCATTCTTTTGCTGCAACTACTGATCCAGGTGTGTGTAGGAATTGTCCTTTTCAGCAATAAGAGAAGCCCCTTCATATTGAAAGGACAAACAGAGTGTATCCATCTGGTTTTTCACCTTTTGACTCATCATCCTGCCAAAATACAGATTTCTCTGGAGCTGATCCAAGCTTAACGGGTGACCTATTCTACAGCAGTACATCTAGTGAGGGGTTTTTTTTTTTTGCCCCCCAATTTGTCCTTCATTTTCTTCATAACCCTGAACACTTATGGAATTTTCTCTTCCTAGCACAGCATATAATACATGTGCTGCAGAGGTCAAGCTAGAACTATATCACTGCATCCCACAGATTCACTCCAGTCAGGCAGCCGATGTATGAACAAGCCAGGGATCTCACAGGACACCGAGCAGATGGCGAAACCACACAGTGTCAGCACTTTCCCCCCCGGCAACCTGAGAGACTCACTATGGTCAAATGAAACATGAGACATAGCAGACACCTTCAAACTCTATTTATATTGCTTTTTGTAGACGGGCCTTTGCAGGAGAATAATCCCCTGAAATAGATTTCCAATTCCTAAATCATAAACTACTGTAGTGTAAAGTCATCCAGTATGATCAAACAGGGTTTTTTTTGTTAAAGAAGTAGTTGGACATTTTGGGGAATAAACATTTGTTTTCTTGTTGAGTTAAATGAGAAGATCTCATGTTTGCACAGAAAATATGTAGCTGGAGCCAGCAGCCGGTTAGCTTAGCTTAGCACAAAGACTGGAAACAGGGGGAAATTAAGTCCTTATGCTAAGTTTAATTTCTTTTTAATCTAAGGTTTTTATTGTTGTTTAAATGTTTGACAAGATACTGTTACACCTAATAGCAGCTTCTGGAAAAAGAAAATAAAAATGGAGCTCCAAGAAATGCTGTAAACTATACACCCGTGATGTGTGAGAGATGGGGTTTCAGTGCATGATATGTGGCTTGCCCGGTGAGTGGTAAAGCACAGTGTAGAGAGGGATCGTCCTCTCACTATCATCGATTGTCTCCAACTCTAATTTCGTCCCAGAGAAAAGATGGCCAGCTGCTGTCGAGATCCATCACATGCAGCAAATGTATTGCTGGATGTGAAACAATTGTTTATTGTTTTTCAGCTTAACTTGTATCCTGATGAAGTTCATTGATCTCTAAAGCAATCCATGGTCCCTGGCTGTACATCATTTGTTCCTCTGTTGAAATGATTGGTTTGATCTCAAGGCCAGGCATCAGCTGTAATTACGGAGAAGGGATTTCAGCTGTCAGCGTGATAAATGGCTATTTGATTTTATTTGTCTTGGTCTGCCATTGGCTTGCAGTGCTACCCGTCACTGAGGTATTCTGTTTCCCCATACTCAGCATCACACACACACACAATACCTCTTCCAAAACTTCAACATAAAATCTTTCAATAATAACAGAGCACTTTCAGAGCAAAATGCCCTCGGCGAGCGAAATGGCTTGACAAGTCAACTTCTTGTTTATCCGGTAAGGCATTTTGTCTTGCTTTTAACCTCTGTCAGAAACTTAGTTTACCTAACTTTGCTTACTCTGGTCTTCCACGCACACACATATCGCCTGAGACCAGACTATTTTTTTCATTTTGTTACAAATCATTAAGCTGGGTTGCAGCGGGAATTTGAAAGGGGGCGAAATGCTTGCAGGTGCAGATCTCTGGAGGTGTTTTTGTGCATCAATGAATACAGCTCCTAGCCCTGGCTGACCTTAGCCCTTATCCCTGAGAAAGAATCAATTCTGTTTCCAGGCTGCCTGTGTTGGCTGCTAGAATTGGAACACAATGCTAACGATAACAGTGAATACCATGAACAAGGGTTATTCACAGTACTGAATGAGCTGTTTTTTTGTAAATGTTGGTAAGTATCTGTCTAAACTGACAGGACTGCAGTTGGCGGAATGAATGAGCTATATCTGTCAGTGTGAAAGTGGAGTGAGGTTGCATATAACAGCCCTTCCACAGCTGCAGACAATGCCCTAGAATGCACCTTTTATACCTACCCATTAGCTGTTAAACAAGCTGTAGAACACTTTGTCTTTCTGACTGCAACTACATTTCAGAATGCATCCTCGCCCCTCAACAAATCAGACATTGTCCTTAAAGCCATTCATTTGGCGGCGTACTGCCAGGCAGCACCAAACAGTGAAGCTGCAGAATCTCAAGTCATCAAAACCATAATAGAACTTTTTCTTTCTGCCCAGCTCCTCAGAGCCTTTCATTTCTGCGTAGCAGTGCTCTTTCCGGATCAATTATTCCAACTAAAATAAGTAAGAGGAGGCCATGAAATATTAAAGTGGAGGCTGAGCAGGGGTTGAAAGCTTCCCCAACGCGGGGGTGTTGTAGCCGTTTTATTTTTCATGACGATGGAGGGACTGTGGTGAGGAGGAGGCGCTGCAGTCGCTTGGGGCCGTTTCCGTGGTAGCTAATTTAGTCAGCGGCCCAAATTTACCAGATGAAGAGCCATCTAGAGTTGAAAGAGGGCCAAAGCTCATGGTCGTCCTCCTCCATGTCCACATCACAAGCCTACTGTTACCTATTAAGGGCTACAGTTTATTATTTAATGCTGCTGCAGTTTCAACTGCTGACTCAAACTGGGTGCTCACGCAGAGAGTGAGATGTGAGACAGCCTCACAGCGTTGTTACCGTTTTCCTCGCCTTTCATATTCTTTCTTGAGCGAAGCGCCACGAGGCAGGAGCGTGGCATCTGACTAAATGGTGAGATTTGTTTTTGCCTGATTGAAATGCAGATCAAACTTCCAAAGCGGTCTCTGAAGTTACCTTTACAGAGGATCCTAAAATCAAGCCTTTTCACACCTGTCACTGTGGCAGGTTATTGAATACTTCTACCGTATTTCTAAGTACATCTATGCTTCAATATTATTGTCTACCACTTCTGAGAAAAAAAAAATATATATTAATTGTATACACTGAGTCAGTGGTACCTCACAGTAGAAATACAGATCAAGCCATATGACATTAATCTTAATTTAAGAATTGCCTTTTTAATATAAGACAAACGCATCTGCCATATTGGCAGGTGGCTTGAAATGTTTACCTGACACAGCCAACATTTTCCCTGTATTTGGCAGGTGGCAGATGCTATCATTCCCTGCATTTTTTGTTTTTGATTTCCACAATGTTAATCGCTGCAGATTTAACCTGCACCATATTTTGTAGCTTCCACATTTTTGCTCTAAGCCCACATAGGCTGACATAGTATCCATGGCACTAAGGTCAGCATGTTTTATTGCCATGTTGCATGAAAATGTCTTGAGCATCATCCTAACCTCAGATCTGTTACCATTTAACTGGTCAACGCTTAGCACAGGTCACTGCCATGTGTTTTTATACTGTTCCCATCACCTTTGCATTATGGAAATGTGGTATTAGCTCTATAGCTCTCAAAGAAGCACATACAGTACAGTGCGTGCGTGCGTGAAATGGGGCAGCAGTGACTAGGCACGCCTCATGGAGCTTCAAAGCTTATTATCATCACTGTATGCGAGCCAAGCATTAGTCTGTTCCAGATCAAACAGTTCATTTGTCACTTGGAACCTGGCATTGAGAGGAATGGGTTTTTAATTCATCACACCTACAGAGCACTTTTGAAACAGCACGGTTCACCGACTCTCTGGAAATGCTTTGTTGAAATTCATCAATGACGTAAATTCAGTCCTTTGTCTTAGGGTTAGGGTTAATAATAATTGTATACTTGAGTCATGAGCTGAAGAGGAGATAAGGCCATGCAGGACACAGAAAGAAAACTTAAGTAGGTATCATGATGTAAGGCCTCATTTTTCATGGGATGCACAAATGCTTCCATCTCCTCTGTATCTATGTTATAAATTGTCCGCTCAACCAAATTACAAAAAGCTATTTTAGTGCCATTTAGCCATGCAGATAATTCGGGGGGGGGGGGGGAGGTCCTGCTCAGGTTTTAAGAAATCCATCTCCTTGATTTCTTCTGCCAGCCAAATACAATAGCGGTGAATGTTTACACTGAAAATACTTTCTACCAAAAAAAAAAAAAAAGCCCTGCGAAAACCGATACAGCAAGGTCTCTGGATAATCCAAAGTAATAGAGACACGGTTTCTGGAACGAGGTTTTGCTTTTGAATTGTTTTATTTATGCCTTTTAGCTTTTACCTGTATGGAACAAGGGGGCACTTCAATACTCTGCAAAATATTATTTATAGTTTTGGTGCAACCACAGACGCAAAGCTGGAGTAGATCCTGCCAGTGTGAACTACAAGACTGCACCCAGGCCTGCCCAAGCATACACGATGTACAAACGTGTATTAAATCACCTGTTAAGCCACCCATTAAAAACTTTTCTGAGCCTCCTGGTCACGCTGAGGGGGAAAGAATAAAACTGAACATTATAACCTTCGTGAAGCTAGGATTTATTGTTTATTAGTTTTATTAGACTGCGCTAGTTTTAGCTAGGTGTACCCAAAAAACTGGCATCTGACCGTCTATGTAAAATTAAATCTGCTCTCCTTTCTTCATAAACCACAGATTATATACCCTGAAGACGGGGTCTCAGCTTGGGTGGATGTCTGGTACATTCCAACTTGGATTTCATCTCTGTCCAATGATCCGACAATATGATCTGATTACTCATGACACACTAATGCACATGTAAAGGGGCACTTAGATTTCTTGCTTTGAGCAATGCCAGACCCAATCCGTCACACTGATGTCCATTTTACAAAAAATGAATAAATCATGAGCTGAAAATTGTTGATAGAAAAACTGCAACTGCTTGAAATAACCGAGGCATTTAGACTAACACATGCTCAACAGGTTGCGTCTTGTTTTGAACCCGAGCTAAATGCTGCAAAGCCAAGCTCTTCCAACTTTTTGAAAGAATTCATTTGCTTTTATTTCCAGCGCAATGACTTTAGGTGAACGGTAGCAGAGGGCTGTAAACAAACACCCGAGAGAAAGGTTTGCGGAACAAGACATTGGGAGGCAATAGCTGTTGCAGTGTGTGGATTACAACAGCAGCCCATGAATATTTAAAGTGTGATCAGGAGAGACCTCCATTATGTGAGCTACTGAGCTGTAATGTCATGGCTGATTATGAGAGCAGGAACGGTTCAGGCGCCGCTGTTGAGCTGACAAAATCAATCGCCTTGTGCTTTGAATGTGCACAAACAGGTAGCTGTCACTGCAAGCCTGCTGTACAGCTCTGTCTCCACTCAAACATGCACAAGAAAAAAAAAGGGGTCTTGAAAACATATTGGAATTTCTTTTTCTCTTTTCGCCGAAATGTCGTCTACCGTAGCAGCATCCTTTGTCAGGCCTCTCTTCACATCCAAGAGTGCAGTCAGAAGCCACTTCCTTTACATCTCTGCTAATCTCAGGGGCACTGCTGCAAATTAGAATTTAGAATTCATGAATTGTGGCGTCCGTCCACACTGGGTGCTCCTCTGCCCCCAAATCAATTTAAGTGACTCCCCCCCACAGTGAGAATGGACTTTGTTAAATTACTTCGTGAGAAAAAATTATAGCTTTAAATTTGAAGCCAACACTAGCTGTTATGAAGATTTATTGCCGTAGTTAATGTTAATATACCACCCCGCCCCATTACATCATATGCCGAGGCCACTGCAGGTTGGCCAATGGGGTTTCTGGTTATCCTCATTTCCTCAGTCCAGTGTGAAAAATTGACAGTAAAATAGGGAAGAAACATCAACAGCTTCTGTAATAATTGCCGGTCAGATTTAAGGTGGATACGTCATTGATGAACCTAGTGGTTAAATAGTCACTCATACTTCAGATTGAGTCCAGAAGACTGTTTAAGAAAAATGCTAAACTTGGCATCGTTTATAGAATTTCCCCAATTAGGGAATTAAAAACTGCGTGTACATTATGTTAAATGATCATTTTTCCGTTACCACACATACTGCTATGTTAAGTTATCTCAGCCATGAATAGTTCACAAGCTAACAAGTGTTGACACTAGGATCAGGAACCAATCTGTCCCGAAGGTCTTTGGTATACTTTGGCATATGGGCTGCAATTTGGCACAGGAGACTTCAACTGCTTACAGCAAGCTAATCTTTGTCGCGCACATCAAGAGAAGAGAGGACAGGAACATCCTCACGTCTAACTGGCAACACATTGCCATGAGGTGAACCAAGTACCAGAGGCAAGGAAAGGACGGCGCAAGCAGACAGTATTGGTATTGTTGGTAGCAAACATTTGCATGTGGGTAATGTAGGTAGGAAGGCAGGTAGATCTGGAGACAAACGCAAGAGGAACATACAGGGGCAAAGCAGGAACACAGAAACTAAACACTGTGCAAGACGTATGCGCAGTAGTACGAACAGCCACATAATCACGGGCACAAACAGAACAACTCGACAAACGAAGGGACTAACAAGGGAATCAGGTGCAGGTGAGCACTGGGGAACAGGTGTGGCTAATCAATGACATGCAAAGGCAGGAACTGAACAGACAGGTAGGATTTCAATATGAAAACTGGAAACACAGACAAAACCCACAGGATGTAATAGTGTCCGATTCACAAAGGCAATTTGGGAGCACTGCTTGCACGGAAATCGCAAATGATTGTCACTCTCACTCCAGCTACCATAGCAACTGCTCAGTATTGTCATGCTTATTGATCTAAATGCCACCTCCATTGAAACTCAATGGCATTTAAGTTATTTACTGGATTAGATGATTTACTGTTTATTTCATAAGGTGCAAACTGTAAAGTGGGTCAGGAAACAATAAAAACGTAGTGCAAGAGTAGGACGGTTTTCACCTCTGTTCCATTCACAGCCACCTGACCACAAGCTTGCACTGGATGGTTGCTTCAGAGCGTGGGTCAATAGGGATTGTCCCACACAAATGGAATTTTTTTCATTCCTTGCATTGCCACTCCAGCGCCCTGAGTTTAGTGCACTGGAGTGGTGATGTTTATCAGCGATGTCTCCGATACAAATGATGGAGTTTAAATGGTGTCGCGTGTGCAGCGGATGGAGAGCTGACTTTGAATTACATTTATATTTGTGTTGTATTTACTGAACAATAGTAGAGGACATGATAAAGAGAAGAAAATGGAGAGAAAAAAATAATAATCCTAAAAGTGGTTTATTCTTTTCATGCGTTAACTTTGCCCACTTTACAATCACTACTTTTAATTGACCGGGATACAAAGAGAGGTTGCTGTATCAGTTCTTGGTGATAAACCAGCCTTTATTTTGGTATTTTCTGAGGTGTTTATTTGCATAGCCCCTAATCACAGTTACAGCCTCAAATGACGCCAATACGCCCACATTAAGAAAAAAATAATAACTGAAAATGACAACCTCAAACCTTCGATCCTCACAGCAAAACAAAGCGAAAACAGTTAGCAAGCCCATCCACGGCGAGCTTTAAAGGCAGCTGTTAAGCAGCACGCTCTTCTTATTGCTTACAGGGCAATGAGGGGATATTATCGAGATTCGGTTTTGCAGGGCGCTCCAAGTGGGCTCTCGTCATTAGAAAAACTCAAGACATTTCTTCCTGGCATGCCGAGCAGTCAAACTGAGCCAGCAGCAGCAGTGTGGAAGCCTAATTGAACTCTCTGTGATTCCCTCTCAAGGGCTATTCTCAGTGCTCATTATCTTACCCTTGTCCCCGTAAAGACCAGATGACTTCGCTTTGACTTTGAACCTCCCACTCTGAGCAGGTCACCCGAGCTCCCTTTGTCCTTTCATCTTCCCTTTGGCTTTTATAAATAAGCGGCCCGCGTTTCTCTCCAGAGGCGCGGTTGCATCACCTCAGACAGCTGCCAGCGGTGGCTCCACTTAGAACAAAGAAAGATCCGAGCAACGTTGCTCTAATCACACTTGTAGTACCGTGTGCTGACTATGCCAACAGATATATATATATATATATATATATATACACACACACACACACACATGTATTTGGGAAACAGCGTTTTCAGGACACTATTATTTTTCTCTTCTTTACACTTGTCATTTTTACGACTGACTGTGTTCAACATCCTGTCACTGAAAAGCTTTACGTGCATCCACTCTTTTCCTTCTCATGCCCGAAGGAGGCAAAGAAAGCAGACTCTAAAAGTTGAAGCCATTGTCGTGACACAAAAACACCCATTAACCATGATCAAACAATCATTACCATGTTTGCTGCTGGAGTCATAATTCACTGCGCTTTCATCCTTGCTCACACATGTCTCTGTTTACTTAATATCAGCAAGGGATCTTAGTGGTTAATGCTGCACTGTAGATGGCTTTCTGTGGCGTTACAAATGCACAGCCTTATTCAAAAGCCACCTGGGTTGTTGCGCTTCAAACTTAATCACGTTTACAATTCATGCAGTCATTTTTCATTGTATATTTTCAGGCATAAAGCTATGCTTTAAAATAATGTGGCGCTGCATACATTGCAAAATAAAAGCTCTACATCGGGGCTCTGGGTGGCATTTGAGCGGGCATCCTGTGATTACAAATCTGCAAAAAAGAATGTGGCAATTTCAAAGAATGTATAGGCTTCCTGTACGTGTGGACTTTGCATCTTCTCCCAGTGTCGTGTCCCAGACCTACGGCTGTGTTTCCCTGACGAGCAACTTGCAGACGTACAAATAATGATGTTCTCGCTATGTAGCAAAGGCTAAAGTAGGGTGATGTTATACCACGTAGGGAGGACTTCGAGGTGGCTGGTTGGGTCGTTCGGGGGCACGTGACTTTGACACCATTCAGGCCCCGTTTCCTCCCAACAGTCAGTGCTGGTTTCTTTCTCTAACGTCAGCTTAAAGTAATAGTTTGACATTCACTTTCCTGCTGAGAGTTAAATGAGAAGATAGATACCACTGTCATGTCTGTACGGTAAATATGAAAACTACTGCTGTAAGCTTAAATCCTGTTAGCTTAGCTTAGCACAAAGACCGGAAAGAGCGGGAAAAAGCTAGCCCGGATCTGTCCAAAAATACCAGTTAGCATTGCTAAAACTCACTAAACTGTCAGTGAATCATCGTATTTCTGACAATTATTTTATCCAAGTTGTTTTTGGGAGATTTCACATTTACTCCAGATACACGAGTACTATGTTTTATTCAATAATTTCTGAAGAGGAGCAATAACTACAGGTTTGTTTTCACACATGAGAACTCGTCCGAGCATGTATTGATTGTGAAGACGTATTGATGACAACACAGCAGTAAACCACTTGCATCACACCAATGAACTGTAGCGTACGCTTTTCTCTCATTTAGTTACTATTCATCCCAGTAGCTACCATGCAACAATAATGACCCCCAGCCACGGGTGGGTGAAAACCACTGACCACTGCTTTCACACCTTTAAAAAAAAAAAAAACCTTTCCAATCAGACTAACTTTGAAAACATTTTAGTTGCCTTATACTTTAGAAACGGATGTGGTAGACCAAAGAATGAATCACTCACATGAATCATTTTTGGAAACGGTCACACGCTTCTGGAAGGCAAACTTTCCCCCACAGTGAGAGTGCGGTTTACTATGAGTGTGCCTCTCTACCGCGTTTAGTGGGATAGACTCCAGAATCCTGTGACCTTGAACACAAATAAGGCCAAATGCTGCCCGAGTTATTTTTCACTTATTGCAGCACATGGGTCGTTTGTTGAAAGTGTATCCTCCTTTTAACTCTGTGACCGAGGCTGCCCTGCAGCGGCTCCTACAGCCCCACAGTGAAAGGCTTCATATCTTCTGCTACAGCAGCACACCCTTCGCGCCCTCTGTAAGACATCAGTAGAGACCAGCGCTGGTCCCCGAGCTTTGAAGTTTGTTTCAAAGGTACATCAAAAGCAGCTGGAGTACAGATACACGGATGACACACCTCATTTATTTATGCAGCATTTCATAAATTTAGACCATCAAATGAATTGTTGTGATGGATATATAGGAACATTAATTATCACAATACTATTAAGGTCAGTCTTGACAAGCCTGCGCACTGAATGGTTGTCACACAGATGTCAGAAAGCTAATTTCAAATTCTGAAAACATGCTACTATATTTAACACAAATCACTCACTTTTCATTAAATGTTCCCACTCATATACAACGCCTCGCGCCATCTGCAGAAAACTCCAGCAGACTGTCACTCACCTGTCAGCTATGGCCACACACACACACACACACACAAAAAGGTAATTAACTCCAGAATCCACTGACAGGCAATTATAGTGTTTAAACATGCATGAGCACACAGACCATGTATCTTAGATAACCAAGTGTTTAATGGGCCGAGGAAGTTGGATGCTGTGTTTGTTTGCTGGGAAGTGAATCATCAATTATGGATGTTTCTGAATTTATATATGAATTTCTAGAAGCAGCTGGGCCTCGAGACATCACGGTAAAAACCACAGGAGAGCGCACTGACGTTGACTTTAAAGTGGCTATAATCGCTATTTAAATAATTACAATGAATCAAATGACAATGTGCAGTGTGACAGGGGTCGTTCAAAGTGATGAACCGACAGAGGATTATCACCCGAACGCGGAGCTCCTCTCGGCATGTGCGGAGCTTCGTAACGAGTTTCAGCTGATTGTTTGGCTCGTGATGTTTTGCTCGAGTCTTGCCGCTCTCATAGTTTCAGCATAAAATCCCAAAACTCCCACTGTATACTACCTGCTCAGCACCAGGCAGCAGGTAGCCACAGTTAGCGCCTAGCTGGTGAACATAATATCTACTCAAATAGCTTCAGCGTTACATGACATCCAGGTTATAATCCTTTCATCTATGGCAGTTAGTGTCAACGAAGGTGTACTTCAGCTCGTCTGACAGGGCTGTGGGGAACCATCGTCAGCCAAAATAGGTTAAGAAGAACTTGTTTAGAGGATTTAACCACATAGGCAAATACAGTTGCACTGTAATCCCGTGGATTGCATGGCAAATAAGATTAGGTCAGTATTACCAGTGTGCTATATTCACTTGAGATTCATTCCAAATTGTTTTTCCTATGAAGTCTGATCTGTGACATTGTTCAAGGGATGAAAAAAAAAAATAATAACCTCCCAAGCGGCAGATGTGAACACCATGAACGCACCCTTGCAATTTGATGCAGATTGAAAGGGATCTCGCGGTTCTTTCTTCAGGTTAATTCCTGGCTTAGTCTCACTGTGTATCAGATATTGAGAAAACACGTTTTGTCCTAGTTACAAAGATCGTCGTCTACCAGCTGGCGGATAGCAAGCGCAGGGATTAATTTTACCAAAAAAATAAAAAAAACAATGTTATCCAATAGTCACCACTCCTTCGAGGTGCACTTAAAAATGTAAAGACAAGCTTAAGTGGAGATAAAGGAAATTACTATGTGGTCACAGGAGCAGTGTGGCTTCCCAAAACCTCTAAAGCTGTGTGGAAGGCAGACCTTGGAAAATCTAAATACACTAAACAAAACTATGTAGAAAATACATGGACATCTTGGTGAGCTGCTGTGTCCCTTCTCTGTACTTTGATCTTATTTAAATGAAGGCTACCCTCAACAAAACGGCCTCTAATTATTTTGTCTTTGAATCTGCAATGAGAATACCCGCGGGGCTCTGGTGGAGGTCTGAAAGAGCTGCAGCTGAAACTCATTTTCTCATTTCCATGTGCTCTGCAAACCCGCCCTCCCCGAACACAGCGACAATGAGAATCAAGAGAATTGGATGCTAGATTAAACCATGCGTTCAGCGCTTGGGAACACAGGAGGGCCTTGAGTCAACGTGTTATTCCAGCGTTAAGAGTTTATCAGCTGTTCCAAATGGCCGCCACCCATTGAAAAGTTTAATCTGCTTTCTTTACTGTGTTATAAGTAAATAAAAAATTTTAAAAAAGCCTGGCACAGTCTCTCATCACACTTCCCTCTCAGAGAAGACACCATGGCAGTCTGCCATCCCTCTGCTGAATCATTATATTCATCGCCATAACCAGAGTGGAAAGTGCATGCGGGGACAGCAGACAGAAATATTTCGCCCTCTTTTCTCCAAAGACGAGATCCGGCGCTGTGGTCCTCACCCCTCAGATTCCAGGCTCGCCCTGACATTTCCAGCTAATGACACTGACCGAGGTCTTTAGATTTATCGTGGCTTTGTGCGTGTGCGTGCCATTTCTGTGATTGAACTAATAATGGAGTCTTAGGCGTAATTGTGCTGGTCAGCTCAGGACTCTCTGTGCACAATGACTTTGTATCTCCAGTGCTTTCCACAAAGAGTCTTTTAACATTCCTGTTTTCTGTTTCTTGGACAGTCTGGAGACTCTGCTACGTTTTTTTTATATTCAGTAATTAGGTTTCTGTAGATGTACTAGTTTTCATTGTTACTGGTGGAGTCCGCCATTCGTAATTACATATACATGCATTCATTTTCAACAACGTTATTGTTTGTAATTCTGTCTGTAATTCTGATAGAAGCCTCTCTGTTCATTGAGCCCTCTCCACAGCCATAACACAAATGTATTAAGTTACTGCTAATGCTAATGAGACGCAGCCACAAGAAACTGTCACGCCCCGTGTCGGTGTGACTGGTTGTGTTTCGTGTTTTCTGTTGCCCGTCTCGTGCTTTCTGGGTTGTGTGGTTTTATTGAATTGGTTCTCCTGTGTTTGAGTTTGTGTCCCGTCTCAGCCACCTCGTGTCTCCCTGAGTGTTGGAGTGTTTTCACCTGTTCCCCTGTGTTCACCTGTGGTCCATCCCCTCGTTAGTGTCC
>JAVQJF010015264.1:0-10022 GCA_036023855.1 Gadopsis marmoratus | reverse complement strand
CTGATGGGAGCATCACTTCATCTGCCTCTCTTCTTACTCTGATGGGCCCATCACTCTGGAACAGGGTCAGTCTGGACTCTCCTTCAGTTTTTAATAATGTGTTGGACAGTTCTTAACCTCATGTTAGTAGTTTCAGCATCTCCTTAGATGTTGTGTTTGCTTGATGCAGCCAATAATTGGACCCTTCTGAAACAGATGAACATCTTCTCCACGACCACAGGATGTGTCTTTCCACATGGTTGTTTAAGAAATGAGAAGCTTCTCGCTGCGTCAGTCAGGGTTAAATAACTTCTTGCCAGCTGAAACACCATCACGCTGCAGTAACTATCCAATGGGAGGCTCTGACCTGTTTGATTAGTTAAATCCAGCCGGTGACTTGTTTTGGCTGGGCAGTGAATATTTATATTATATAAATCTTTCGTCCGACTGACTGAATAAAAGTAGTACATCTTACTGAACTGAAGAACTGAGTCACTGACGACGTGATTCGGTTCTGCCACCGCTAGAGGCAGTGTTGCTACGGGAGGGATGGCAGCTGCCATAAGACGCGTAGTAGAAGAAGAAGGCGGAGGAAGCGGAAGCAAAAGACGAGCAGCAGCAACAAGCTGTGTGTGTTGAACTCACGTCTTTTCTCCAGGTAACGTTAGCAGCTTGGTCTGTAGCCACACGTCGTCGTTAAGTCTTTTTCCAGCCTAAACGCTTCTGAACACACTGAATAATCTGTTCCGTGTGTTTACGTGTAGCAGATAACGTTAGCATCGACGTCCACAGCAACATGGACGCCGTTTGTCTTCCACGTACATTGTGTTTGTACACGCGAAGCTGAGACTGAAACTGAATCATTCCAACACCTGTAGATTACTAAAGAGCATCTGAAGCACGATGACCCGCCACGGAAAGAACTGCACGGCCGGAGCTGTGTACACGTACCACGAGAAGAGGAAGGATACAGGTGAGAAGAGCCGGCTCACGTTACTCCGTGTCGGCTGTTTCAGCTCGGTGTTACGTGACGCTTCGCTTCTGCGGTTTCTGTACATTCGTGCCAATAATGCGTTTGGATTTAAGTGTAATGGCTGCTCTTCCAAGTGAACTTAAAACCGCGAGAACATCAACAGCAAAGCGTCCAAAGTTTGATCGTGTTTGTTTTAGGCAGGTGTGAAAAAATGCTGTGAACTAAGAATGAAAATGGAAGTGTTGATAGTTTAGATTCATCAATTAACAAAATGATAAGTGAGCGAACAAAATAAAAATCTAAATCGCATCAATATTTGGTGCAACTACCCTTTACCTTCAAACCAGCGTCACTTCTTATAGAAACACTTGCACAGAAACGGCAACGTTGAGGATCGTAGACGAAACTTAGTGCCGCAGATGAAGAACAAAACAGGCTTATTTCCCTTTGAAATGGGAAGATGTCCAGCAGTGTCATCAGCTCAGAACTGGCTAGTGGGACCCAGGTTCACCCATGTCTGGACAGTAGATGGGTGCAACAAAAAGCCAAACCTCCCACGTGGAAACCAGGCCAAGCGACTCAACTATGCAGGACAACAAAGGAACTGGGGGGCAGAATAATGGCAGCAGCTCTGGACTGATGAAATATTTGGCTGCAGCAGAAGGCAGTTTGTTCACCGACGGGCTGGAGAGCAGAACAGTAATGAGAGTCTGCAGGAAACTGTGAAGCTGGTGGAGGTTCTTTGCAAGTTTGGGGCTGCATGTCTGCAGATGGAGTTGGAGGTTCGGTCAGGATTAATGGTGTCCTCAGTGCTGAGAAATACAGGCAGATACTTACCCATCATGCAACACCATCAGGGAGGCGTCTGACTGGCCCCAAAGTTATTCTGCAGCAGGACAACGACCCCAAACATACAGCCAATGTCATGAAGAACCATCTTCGGTGTCTGTGTGTATATAAACAAACAAACGCAGACCCTGAGGTTTTTTATTGCCATTCTTGAGGTCACACACATGAAGGTTACACACACACATGCAATTGTGTCTGACGAAGGAATTCTTCTGCCTTTAACCCATCAATTCAATTTTATTTCTATAGCGCTATATCATAGCAGAGTTATCTCATAGCACGGCCTGGAGCAGTGGTCAACGTTGATACGGCGACCAGGGACCAAGTCCAAGTGCTCTGCCCTGTCTTGGTCAGGGACAGGACAGCCGTCTGTTCTTCTTGTGTGTGTGTGTGTGTGTGTATATACATACATACATAGACACACACAGTATATAAATTATTTGATCCATACATGTGGTGTGTGCTCTACTCCTGCTCAGCGGCCTCTGGTTACGGGACGCAGAGAATTCGACTGGGCAAAGATGCCATCAAAGATTTTGACTGCTGCTGCCTGTCCCTGCAACCCTGCAAGGATCCTGTGGTGACGTATGTTTCTCACTCCAACACACACACACAGTCTATAATTGCAACATGTTACCGCACATACATGTATATCATTGTATATCTTGTTTCTGTTGCTGTCCTCAGGCCAGATGGATACTTGTATGAAAAACAGGCCATTCTTGAATACATTCTGCACCAGAAGACAGAAATTGCCAAGAAACTGAAGGTAAGCCCTGCAGTTCGGTCTCAGGCCACATCTGATGACTGGCGTCCACTCTAGCATTTGCCTCCTTTCACTTGGCAAACAAAAAACTGGCATCACTGCCATCATCTAGCGAGGAGAGGGACAGACCAAATCATTTCATGGTTGTGCCATCGTCTGATGAAGTTAACACAAATACTGGTTAATGAGGGCAGCTGTGCTGTATGATTGTATCCAATCATATTGACGTTTAAATGAGTGATCACACAAAAACACAATTGACAGCTGTTGTCCTAACGTCGCTGCCACACAGCCGATTGTGAGTGAGACGCACCCTTCAGGTGACTCTGTGGAGTGACACCTCCGTTCACTGTGGTCACGTACACTATGTCTCAATGCAGCTGAATTCCAGAATGAAGGCTCTGGCTCACATTCTACTTTTAGAGACTTTTAGGGAACCACAGGGAGCCCTGCATTCAGGGAGCGCAGTGCTGTAGTGGTCTAGTCGTGTGCTTTCTCTCCTTTCTCTCTGTTTTTGTTGCTTTCTGCAGGTATTTCTGCTTCCGGAGCTGCAGAGTCAGGACCTGTGGTTGCAGGCCGCCTGCTGCCCCCGTGTTCCTGCTGCTGTTGCTATTGTTGTTATTGCGCTTATTAGTATTACTATACAAAGATAACTCCAAGATTCCTTAAGGTGGCGCTGGAGGCCAGGGCAATGCCATATAGAGAGACTATATACGGCTCTGGAAAGAATTAAGAGAACGCTGCAAAATGATCAGTTCTCTGGTTTTACTATTTATAGGTATGTGTTTGGGTAAAATTAACTTAGGAAAATTTGGAGTGGTCTCAATTTTGATTCTGATAAATAGGACTTAAACCAGCTTAGTGTGGTGCCTTTAATGGCAAGTAAATTTTCCAGTTTCTAATAGAATGTGATTGATGGTCAATGGTATCGAAAGCAGCACTAAGATCTAACAAGACAAGTACCGAGACAAGACCTTTATCTGATGCAATTAGAAGGTGATTAGTAACTTTCAGCGGTTCTGTCTCTGTGCTGTGGTGCATCTAAATCCTGACTGAAAGTCCTCAAACTTACCGTTGTGTAGGAAGTCACACAGCTGATTGGCTGCTTTCTCAAGCATCATAGAGAGAGTTCTTAAGCATTATCACTGATGATCAGCTTAACTGGAAAAACTAAACAAAGTTGCAAAATGTATTGGTGGTTTACAAAGAGTAAGACATATTTTGTCAAGAAAAAACTTTCTGAATGTATATGACCCTAGGATTTGTCCTTTCATATCTTATGCCAATATAGTATGGGCATGCACATACAAAATGATTCTCTGTTACATCTTTTACTACAAAGAATGTGTAAGAATGGTCACTAACTGTAGCTGGAATGTTCATACTGCCCCATTATTCCAAACCCGTGGCGTTGTTCAACATATTGGGCATCAATGAACTTAACAGTTCACTTAACATTTTTGTTTCTCTTGCTTGGTTTGGCCCTTAGCTGGTGATCACAGTGGTGCATGTTGCAGCTTAAGAGCCAGATATTTCCCTCATACCAAAAACTGCTCCGGTCAAAATTACCAACAATTCTGCTGTGTTTTCCTCCTCCAATCCTTCAGGCGTATGAGAAGCAGAAGCAAGCGCAGAAGAGCAACAGCCAACTTGAGTCCAAGTCAGAGGAAAGAGAGCGGGTGGAGAGGTTTAAAACCAGGGAGAACAGCATCGTGTCCAAACCCATCAACCCATTCACATCTGGTACGTGTCTGTCTGTGGTGGTGGTCTTTAGCTGTGTATTTATTACTGCACGTCTCACCCAGCTGAGACCGTGTCCACACTCAGCTGGCTGCTTTTGAAACGGCAGTTAAATAAAGCAACGTTTGTGCATATGAGCAACGCGTCATTGTTGCCAAAAATCGCTCGCTTGACAGAGCTCACATATTCCTTATCAACACCAAAACATGCTGCTGGCAACTTCAGACACACTCTGGAGACCTTTTTCAAAAAGCTCCGTTTACAGGAGTCTCAGTTCTTTAGACTTGTATTAGTTTAACTTTAGTTTAATGTGATCTCTTTTACGAGGCGTCTGGCCAAAATGGCATCGCCAATTTAATATTTGCTTTACATTTCTGGTTCTTCCAGTCATAATTGGAGCAATTATTTGTGAGAAGCATTTGCAATGTTGAGACGGTAGAAGTGTAAAGTTAGAAGCGTTTTTCCTCCTTCAGGGCAGAACAACGGGAGCGAGAAGGGCAGGACTGACGGCAGCTCAGCAGAGTCCTGCAGCTCTACTTCAGCTGCCACTTCCAGCCAGAGCCTGCCCAGTTTCTGGATTCCTTGTCTGACACCGGAGGCCAAGCAGACCCTGCTCAAGAAACCAGTGAGTGGCTTCTCCTGGCACGTCAGGGCGGGGCACTGGGTTAACACACATGCTGATTCTTGCTCAGCAAATGTCATGTCTGTCAGTGTTTACAAAAGGGGATTCAGCGAATAGAAACTGCTGTAACTGAACACTCCTCTGTTTTGTTAGGTGTGAAGGTCTAGCCCTTGTCAGACGTATCGTCTTTTATAAAGTAGGAAACACTGAAGGAGCCCATTTTAAATTGCTCAAGAGATTATTTTCATATCACATCAGTCTGTACAAATGTTTTCCTCCTCGCTCCATTTTTATTTCCTATTCACGGCAACTACGTAGGTGAATAAATATCCAGCAGAAAGCATTCGGTGCTTGTGCACTACCATAACAGGCAGCAGAGCAATTATAACGTTAAATGAGCCGATGGTTGCAGCGGTGTATTAGTGTGTGAGTTCGCTGTGCTCACAGATGAGAAGTTTATTCATTAAACATCGCAGCTCTTTCTGTCAATGTGCCGTCCTGGCTGACAGAAGGAAGGTTAACGTGACACGCGTGCTGGCTTCATCCGTCTGTCCTGTCGTTGAACCGGCTTCTTAATATTTATACACACAAAGTAAGAAGTGATCAAAAGCCTCATCGCTGCTCAGAGGAAGCTCTCTTCCATCTCAACACTAGTGTTCATTTTGATTTTATTTCAAATTAGTAGCAGAGCAGTGAGAAACATAAGCAGAGGTGGACCGAACGTAGTTGCTGTAATGCACCCCTGTAGCCAGTAGGAACATAGTCGCTGTAATGCACCCCTGTAGCCAGGAGCGCTGGGTGTAGGTGCCAGGTTCACCTGTTTGCTTTAAATGATGATATTCTCTGTTTATTTTGTGTCTCTGTTTAATGTTGGCCCTGGTTTAAAGGCCGAAGTCAGGTTGACCACAGAAACCTGCCTGTGTTTGGCACTGAGCTACTGTGATGTGTGTTTAATGGCTGCCCCCTGTCTCCCGGCAGAGTAAGGCTGTGTTGTGCCCCATGTCAGGACGACCCATTAAGATGAATGAGCTTATCACAGTGCGCTTCACCCCGCTGGACTCGAGTCTGGACCGAGTGGCCCTGCTCACCCGCCAGGTCAGTTTACATCGGCACCTTGTAGTCCACCACCATGGTCACTGTGATCTCCAAGGCCTTTCACGCCAAGTGTGCGATGGACCTCCTGAAGCTTGTCCATTCAGATTACCGTTATTAGGAATGTGACATCACCATGCTGGAGCTGAAGAAGCCAGCTGTCAGTCCCCTGATGTAGTTTCCCAGAGGCAGCAGTTCATCACACAATGTGTGGGAAGACTTCTGTAGGAAATGAAAATACTTGCTTGGTTGGGGGTCTCGGAGCTATTTTTCTACAGTGCATTCCAGCAAGTTAAGCATCAGTCTGATGTTATCAAGTTCTTCTCATTGTCAATCCCATGAAAAGACCAAAAGCAACAGTGGAGCCCAGAGGCCCGAGATGTCATGGGCCTTGAAAACGCACTATGTGCTGACTAATGATCATTTAGTCTGCAAACTGTAAAAATCGAGAAATTGACATCAGTTTCCAGAAGCCATCTTGTTTTGTCGTCTGACCAATGAACCCAGTATTTTCAGGATGGGTGATGTAACATGGAGCAGCACACCAGCTCCTTCACCACGTTACGCTCAGGCCTTGTTCTCTGTGCTGAACAGATGGCTTTCCTCCACCGCTGGAAGTATAACCATGTCCTCTCTCCTCAGGACAGGTATGTCTGTGCAGTAACCAGGGACATCCTGGGCAACAGTGTTCCCTGCGCTGTTCTGAGACCCCTGTGAGTACCAACATGTCTACCCCCCCCTTTCACACTGCGATGTTACGTGTTCTCTGTTCCAACACGCTCTCTCCTCTGTTCAGGGGTACTGTGGTGACCCAGGAGTGTGTGGAGAAGCTGATCAAGAAGGACATGATTGATCCTGTGAGCGGAGAGAAACTGTCCGACAAAGACATCGTACCACTGCAGAGGGTATGTGTGTGTGGTGGGGGCACGATGGCAGGGCGGGGGAGTTGTCCACTATGGCAGACATGGCGTGAATGGCTCTGTGTCTGGCAGCCAGTTTAGAGTAGCAAGCCTTTAGCGGCGGGGTGCTTTTTGTCTGTTACTGCTCTACGCTGCTCTAGTCGCCCAGTGTTCTCCAAGCCGGGTTTGTCCTCACGTGTGAACTTGTCGCACAGTGTTAGAGTGGGGCTGACCGTCTGTCATGTGTTCTGACAGGGGGGCACCGGCTTCGCTGCCTCAGGGGTCGACCTCCACGCCAAAGAAGCTCGTCCGGTGATGCAAGTGTGAGATGATGGCACAGCCTTGGTCACGAGGACTTCGCCTGCATCCTCACTGTTGTTCTGTGGAGTGTAAGAAGCTGTTCTCATGGCATTTGTTGTTTGCTGGCATCTTTCCTTCTTCCTGCAGGTAGCTGGCAGCATATTTGTTTTTTCATTTAACAATCGCAGACTTTTCGGCAGTCGTGAAATACAGTTCCCTCCTGAATTACATTTTATCTTTCAAAAGCTGATTATGGCTTAACGGACGGTGTAAGACAGAATGATTCCAGGCCTTCATTCTGCAGAGCTGATTATTGGCAAAAGGGCTGTTCTTCATTATTCAACTTCAAAGCCTGTGCGTTCGTTGTAAGTAGAATCAAATGGATTCATCTGTTGTCATGTGCTGCAAAGTGTATGAGAAGTTCAAATTCCAATAAAGTTACTTTATTTTCAACCACTGATTATAAAACCTCTCCAGATGTTTTATTCTTATGACCGATGACTGCGACCCTTTTCATTTCATTAATGAAAGATGTCACATCACATTATTTTGACAACATTTGAGTAGACACGATGTTAAGGATCACTTGCATTAAAAACCAATGGATGGCTGTTTGTTATTACACATACTTTATATATTGCAGTGCCTCTTGAGAAACAGTTCCTCCTGTGCTGTGGTACATTTCTCACAGTTCATCATGGCTGTCCACCCTCATGCCTCCATAGTCGGTGATGGTGCTGGTCTTGATGTAGTCCATCTTGTCAAGCAGCTCAGACAGTGTCAGACGGCCATCCTGACAGCAGAGCAGAGGACAGGGAGAGAGAGAGAGTGTACATACGGCTTTTATCCTACATGTCATCAAAGGGTGACGGAGAAGAAGTGACCACAAAGTTCATTCAGCACAGCCCCAACAAAAACCTCATCGTTCACAAAGTTGGTGTTCCGGTTATCGTGTCTGGAGTCAAGCTTATGAATCGACGGTGCGATCCATCAGTTCCTTCTAACCAGTGTGACATCGTCGGAGGCCGAGCCATAGACGGGCAGGTTGGGTGGACCAGAGGGAGACGCCGGGGACTACAAACCAGCATGGAGGTGGAGAAAGAGACTACAAAACCCACGGGCCACTGGACAGCCAGAGGAGCAGGTGCTGCTCAGCTGGACCTGGTTACCTGATTGCCAAGGAACAAGGAGCAAGGTCCACGCCTCCCACAATGTCACAGCAGTCACTGAAAAACCTTTTTTTTGGTTTTATATACCACGATCTTGTTCGTTTTAATAACTAACTCCAGACAATCTTAAGCTGGTGTAGGCAGCCTACAATGCAGCTGGGTACACTAAGTGTAATGCTATAATTGGGTCTCCAGGAGCCAAATCAAACAACCTGCAGTCCACTCAGGACACTGAAAGGACGTCCAGTCCATGTTGACTGTAAAGCTGAGCTTGATACTTGGCATAACAGTTGACAAACATCTCATGTCAAAGTCCACTTGAGCGTTTGGAAATGGAACATCTGCACTTGTATGACAATTGAGCCAACAGTTGTTGAGTGTGATTAACAGTGAAAAGCATATCAGCATGTGGTTTTACTTAAGAATGAAATTAGAGAATGATCTGTTTCTGCTAGTGTCAATGCTTCTGAAAGAACCAACAACATGATTTTAACAATCTCCATAAAATGCTTTAAAATTAGAGTCAACTACATCGATTCATGTTTGCCAGTCACACATGTGTCTGATGGACCCCAGGGCCCCACATGCACCAGCCTTTCTATGGATCAACTGGTTCGTGCTGATTTAGTGACAATTTAAGTACATTTACTCAAGTACTGTACAGTACAAAGTACAATTGTGAGATACTTGTACTTGGGTATTTCCATTTTTTTGCTGTGTACTACATCTCGGGAGTTAAATCTTGTACTTTTTACTGTGCTGCATTTTTCACCTACTTTGTAGATTTAGAGTAATAGATTTAAACTTGTAACAGAGTATTTCTTCACTGTGGTATTACTACCTTAAGTAATCTGAGTAATTTGGGAGTATGCAGCCATAATATAACCCCTTTGTTGGTTTAAATTGGTATTAGACCCTGTGTCTCCCCTCAGACTACTGAGCTGGGATGTAGCTGGTCCATATAGCTGTGCATTGACTTCAAAACATGGATCTGAGACACATGTTGCACATATTTAACAAAGTGAAACCAGGAAGAGCACCTCTGGCAACATGCTCCACAGAACTAATACTAAAAATCTACTAAAGATCACTCACAAATGTCCTGAGGTTGGTTGTTTGGCTCTATTTTCAGTTTGGGGGGGCTTCAGTTGGAAATTAAGGCTTCAGTGTAAAATGAGGGTACTGACATGTTTAACATTAACCCCCGATGTCCCGACCAGGAATCATTTCATTGTGTTTCAATCTGTGAAAGTGCGTCAGGTGTAGGTGGTGCTGCATGTACACAAAGGTTTTATTATCTAAGTATAAGCACACACATTGTCTGTCTGTGTGTGTTCTTGGCTATTATTAGTAGTGTCAATACTAATACACCCCCCCAAACCAACCGGTCGAGGCAGATGACGCCCACCCAGAGCCTGGTTCTGGTTCTGCTCGAGGTTTCTGCCTGTTAAAGGCAGTGTTTCCTTGCCACTGTCTCCTGGTGCTGCTCATGGTGGAAATGTTGGGTCTGTACATGTAGAGTTGGTTTAGACTTGCTCTATATTAACAAGTGCCCTGAGATAACTTTATGATACGGTGTATACAAATACACCTGAATTGAATTGGCTCCAAAAAGACCGTAAAGACAGTCTGT